>PNEQ01102415.1:0-11728 GCA_003012365.1 Medauroidea extradentata | reverse complement strand
GGCTCCTATATTCTCGGGTGATATGCTGGGTATGTATGTGTACTCTCTCCACGACTATATATCTCTATGGTCCTGGTATGGTTGTTTGTACCAGACAGCTTGAGCGACAAGAAGGTAGTCACATTTTGTTCCTCTACCTTCATAGACCGTGGTTGAGACCATTGTAGCGCATGGCTCCTATATTCTCGGGTGATATGCTTGGTATGTATGTGTACTCTCTCCACGACTATATATCTCTATGGTCCTGGTATGATTGTTTGTACCAGACAGCTTGAGCGACAAGAAGGTAGTTACATTTTGTTCCTCTACCTTCATAGACCGTGGTTGGGACCATTATAGTGCATGGCTCCTATGTTCTCGGGTGATATGCTGGGTATGTATGTGTACTCTCTCCACGACTATATATCTCTATGGTCCTGGTATGGTTGTTTGTACCAGACAGCTTGAGCGACAAGAAGGTAGTCACATTTTGTTCCTCTACATTCATAGACCGTGGTTGAGACCATTATAGCGCATGGCTCCTATGTTCTCGGGTGATATGCTGGGTATGTATGTGTACTCTCTCCACGACTATATATCTCTATGGTCCTGGTATGGTTGTTTGTACCAGACAGCTTGAGCGACAAGAAGGTAGTCACATTTTGTTCCTCTACATTCATAGACCGTGGTTGGGACCATTATAGCGCATGGCTCCTATATTCTCGGGTGATATGCTGGGTATGTATGTGTACTCTCTCCAGGACTATATATATCTATGGTCCTGGTATGGTTGTTTGTACCAGACAGCTTTACCGCTTTGGAGAGAATTCTGATTGTGTTGTCACGTCAAACCATCACACAACAGCACCCTACATTTAACTGACTTCAGATGTTCGCAGCCAACAATAAAAGTTCTAGAAAAAATATGTCTGCAGCACGGTCGTAGAATAACAGGTCTGAACACTCGCCTAGAAACTTGACCCCCTTGTTGTTTGGCTGTAGTTCACCAAGTTACCGAGAATATTGTGTTTTATTGGCGCTGATGTTAGGGCGGTTGGACTAAACTCCGCCCACTTCCTTTCCGCTAAGACAAACAATTTATCAAAACGTATTTTTTATCAATTTATGCAATACTTTCTTCGCTCACAATTTTAAGAAAAGGCTCCAGCAATCTTTATTTACTTTATAAATTCAACAATGGAAAAAAGTGGACGGAGATTTAGTCCGACCGCCCGGAAAACAGCGCCAAAAAGTACGACATTCTCGGTAACTTGACGAACTACAGCCAAACAACAAGGGGGTCAAGCAAACGACGTTGGTAGATAGGCGAGTGTCCAGACCTGTTCTTCTACGACCGTGGTCTATAGAGAACATATGTTCGTTGCGTTGAGATAATAAAACATAGCAGTACGATAAATACGTGAAAATTAAATAAACCATATTAAAATAATAAAAAAAATATTATACAAAAGTAATATCAAAATGTGTGTTAGATTCACCTGATACTGCTAGGTTATTTTTCACAAGCTTACTTCTAGTATTTGCATAGAGCTGTCCAGTATTAGTCTCTAAGGTATTTGGATCAGAGTTTCTCTCCAGTCAGACATATTGTAAGTTGTGCCAAAAACTACCGCAGTTCCTCACTACACGTTATTGTGGATAAAACGAGCAGTTTCGAAACCCTAAATTACTTATATTACTTTCAGATAAATTATATCTTCCTTCTACATTTTAATAGAAACACAAATGCCTCAGTAACAATGAAAGTGTATATATTGTACCGCAGTCAACAGTTGACTGCTGACGTCACATTATATTAACTATTATATTAGACTGGATTGTCTTCAAAAGTGCGCCACCTATACTGAGGATGGGTTGTGATATAGGTAAGATCTGGAGTAGCTGACATTAAGGGGACAGGCTAGTCGAAGGGTCAGAACTCTCACCTCCCACCTAAGCCTAGGTCGCATGTGGGAAACATGGCGGACGCTACCATTAGCCGGCGGGCTTTATGTGAATTTGAAATAATTGTTCAAAGTCGAGCAACATTGTTATACGTCTCCGTATTTTTCTATTAATTATAATCATGGCTGTTAATATTTTGATTGGGGAAGGGTTACTGATCTCTAAAGAAATACCACATATTTTAAATTGGTGCAACGTCTTCACGAGGAACCAATTAAATGTGTCGTAGTAAGGCGTGATTCGGTCACAAATCTCCAAACTGTGTATGGAATGCCGGTATTATAAGAGTCACTATGGACCACGTGTTGTAATAATGTCTGAACACTGAGGATATCAACCACTGGCTGCAAGAGACACCTTTGAGAAGAGATCTACAATCGTGGTCTTGTGAGGAGGTTATACAATTGCTTGAACTGTCTTACACACGTGTCTCACACCCGCTCGACAACAACTAGTCCAAGACTAACACATACGAGTAAGTCACGAGTATCAGCAAGGTCACAAGTGATTCCTAGAAACACATCACAGCAGACAAGACGTGTCGTCACCTCGATACAAACACTACACTACTGAAGAACTAAGACAGTTGAGAGGCTTGCTGTAGACATAGCACGTATATCTCATGATACTCTCCACGGTGGTTTGTAATAAGACGAGGCAGGCAAGTCTGCTCCTGCAGAGTGTAAGTGGCTAGGAGCTACACGGCGAGGTAGAGAGTAATGTACGAGCTCCTCAACTGTTGCTAATACCACTGGGATGAGAGAAGAAGGCGAGGAGGTAACTTTACAACTCGCAGTACCGACAACTAAACAAAGTGTTCGAACCTGCCATGTACGCTGAGCCAATAGTAACTCGTCCTACGATGACAACAATAGTGCAGGAAGGAGGACAACTATAGTTCTGTCTCATAGCTCACAGTATTTATAGCTTTCTAGCCACAATTGTTCAAGTTTACCTTTACTAACTATTCATTCACAGTCACATATCAGTGAATACGCTATCTACTTCCAGAATTACCACTGCATCATTTCTAGTGGATTAATCCCCTTTTAAATGTATATATTTGAAGGAATTTAACAACAAAATTGATAAACAAGAAGTTATCAGCGTACCTAATGAACCTACTTTCCTCGGCTCAGTATTGCATCAAATTTACCCAAGTAAAAAACATCTATTAAAAATGTAATTTAAAACGATGAGTAATTGTGTTTGGAATATTTTAACTAAATATATAGCTTTTATTGAAATTGTTGAAGAGTTCATTCGTATGTTATCTTCCAAAATTGCTGAAATGGCGGAACTAAACCACCAAACACTACTACATTAAAGTCTATCCTTCAAACAAACATTCGAATAAAACTAAGTTTATATCAGTTAATTATAACTAGTAAATATAACAAATAATGTTCATTTAACCATCAAATGCTCACTTTGAAAATGCCAGTTCTTCAGAAATCAATTATGGCATGCATAACTGCAAAAGTATTAAATTTAACTAAAACAGTTCTAAGAGTTGTCAAAATAAAATATACAATATTAACTCATGTCGTGGCAGAATTACAATAAGTAAATTCTGCTAAAATCACAGCCTTTTTAATAACTTCTCAAACAACCGCGAAGGTTATTTTTAAAGTGTTACTGATCTACGGGAATATTTTTGTATTACTGGAGTAATTTGTAATGAGAAAAATTTGTAACACGATGAAAATAAATACGTTTAAATGTTACTCCATGATTTATTTGCGTCCAGATCTTGAACTGATATTCGAACTAATTAGCGGAGGTTAAATAAAAACTTCATTGTATATATCTGCCATTTAAGTGTGCGAGCTAGCTCAACGTTAGAGATTGCGATAATAATCACTTGAACTATACAACATTAGACGATAAAAATTCTGCTAACCAATTAGCGATTAAACTGAAAAATAAATAAATAAATAAAGTTAGTTGCTCTGTTGAAAAAAAAAATACTACTTATGATTTTCGTGCTGGTTGAAAAGTATCATTTTTATTTTGGAATGAAAATGAAGTACTGTATTTGTTTGCGTTAAATACTTCTGCGGTTGTAAAATACATTGTTCCCTTGAAAAGGAAAGTTGTCTTAGAATGTTCCTCTTTATTGATCTTTCAACTGCTCGGAGCATAATCCATCTTTGTTATCTTTGTTGGAGCAGGAAGTAGAACGAAGGAGACGATATCTACTCGTGACACTGACGTCGAGTCGTTTACTTTTTTGTGACATTTAACTAATGTACTCTTGAAAAATGGTTCGCGCTAAGATTATAGTGTCAGCTTCAGAAGACCCGGGGAGGAGGGCTGTCCTTCCAGGTAGTCTTAGTACGAGGTGAACTGAAGTAATGCAGGTATTGTTTTTGTACTAAAACCAACATAGATTAATTTATAACAATTTAACATTGAAACATATGACGGTGACTAAAGCACTGAAATGAAATATCGTAGATTGCCGCTATCGTTAGCTACCCAAGATCTACTCCTGCAATATCCGTGTAACTTTCACTTCCACATGACAACACATTACCGCGAGTGTCAAATAAATTTTTAATTACAGAACGTTATTCTATATTATGTTCGTAACAGTTCGCTTAACATTTTCATTCTGTGGCGGAAATGTCATGGCCGGGCATTTGGCGGGGGAAGAAGGGGGAGGGGCGGTAAACAAAGCTTGGAAATGTTACTTCACTACAAGTATGACAGTATATCACTTCTATCGTCACGTGTTTCATTGTCGAACACATTCTCCAGTTTTATTATAACTAACGTTACTAACAGAATGCTCGGCCGTAAAGGCACGGTATTGAATACACATAGAAAATGTTTTGCGTTAAAAATAATACACCGCAAGAAATTATTCATTTTCCTGAGAAGTGATTTTATGCACCCCCGAGAGTGAAGTGTGGTAACTTCTAAACAGCGAGAAACTATTACAGTGCTTGAAATATTGGCATTGATGTTTTAAGGACATCTAAAGATGTGTGCCTAAGTTTTGTTTAAAAAAAGAGATGCAGATATATAATAATATTTAATTAAGACGTAATGTATTACGCAATGGTCCAAAGCATAGATATTTTGGAACACTTGACAAATTTTATCAGCTGATTCATACGAACTTTATGGAAATAATTCGTAGAGACAACGAAGGCGGTTGAATATTTCGCACAAGTCATGGGCAGAAACGAATGCCGTGTGGTTAGTGTGTAATAGAATAAAGATGTCATTGGTCGACATTCCGGCCAAAAGTAATATCCCGTCACTGCCGAGTATAAGATATCTTCCAGTGAGGCTGAACAGTGAGAACAGTGCGGAGTAGTATTGACAAGGTCAGGGTCAGGGGGATATAGGAGTGCCCTGAGCAAACCTGCCAACCACACTACTGCTGTGATGGTAGGTTACCAATATATGTCATTATAACATTACTGGCGTATTATAGGTGTATGACCATTACTGAACACTTCTCTTGTCAATAATCTGGTCACTTGGCACAGTGTTTTAGCACCAGTCTGCTTATCCCACTCACTCCTCGCTTCACTAAGAACTACACAGGTGCTGTCATTAAAACATGTTTTACAGTGTAAAATGTTAAAAATATCCACCAATCACAGTCTCCGGAAAACATATCTGGATTCTCGATAACATAAGACACGGCACTTGCTTGGTTCAAATACATAGGAACATACTGCACATACATGCACCAGCTTGTTCGCCTCAAGATGAGCACATATCCGGCACAACAACCGACAACATCAGCTGGCTTACAGTCGCGTGAACAGCAATGTTTACGTCAATACGACTTCGAATGTTGGTAAACTTGGTGTTTGTTTACTCTGTATCATTACCGAGCGAGATGATGCACCAATAAGAACATTGCTTGCCTCTGCTCGGGAGGACTCGGGTCTGAGTCCCAGCTACGCGTCATACTGATGTCAATAGCTCCAGGTGAATACTGGAATGGTTATATAATAAGGGTCATGGTCGATTCCCCTCACCTTCAACCCGCGTACCTCTGTGAAGGCAATGGACACCATATACGCAGTATAGGTATAGTGATCTTGCGATGCTTGTTTCCTGAACGATACTTGCACGTGCTTCTACTGTATATTATAACTGAGAACACTTGGATCGTTGACCAACAGTTATGTGTAATGTGGTGTATCTCACTATATATATATATATATATATATATATATATATATATATATATATATATATATATATTACATTGTGTTTCTTCATGTTTAAATGCGTCTGTCTAATGAATTTACTTTCTGTTACCATCTCGGTATGTATGTACCTTTAGTGTTTTGTAATTTCAATGTCTTGTCTTCGAGATGTGTAACTCATTCTGTATGATCAACAGAATGATAATAAATAAATCAATATGCATAGTTTATGGCTTGGCCCAGGGGAGAGGTGTGGGTAGACAGCTCCTCACCACACGCTCACACACAGTAGGATGTGCCATAATGTCTGCCATGCACACCACTCCGCCCTATATCAACACAGACAAGACTATCCTTGTAGACACAGAGGTTGTCTACAGTGTTTCTCCACGGCTTTTCTTGGAATGGTTGTACTTTCCAGAGACATAACACACTTATCACGCCACCTTCCTGTCGTCTGTGTTTGTGTATCCATGTACCTGACCCACCCCCTCTCCTTAAAATGTTTCTATATGTTACCCTATGTTAAAATTTTAGTCACTGCGTCTGGAAATGGCAGAGTTAATAGCGGATACAACATCTCCGACACAACACAATCGGATCGCGGTCCAGGTGTAATGTATGAGAACCTAATTGTCGGGATTGACATGCGAGTGTGTATAATGCATTCGAATGTCATTGTTCTCTATTAATGTTCTCATGAACTGAAATTAAAGTCAAACAACGAGATATACATTTACGACTGTCTTGCTTGACGGAGTAGGCAAGGAAAATTTACAATTGTCACTGCCGGTTATCAGTCGTTTATACACACACATGGAGAATGTTCAAGTCAGTCTTGAAAATATCTCACGATAGTTCACTTTTCACCCAAATGCCTTGCGGAGAATTGTCTGCAGGCCGCAGTGTTAATTACAGTGCCCCCTCCCCCTGAGGGGTCCATGGAGCCTCTGCTCGTGGCGAGAATGTCTGAGAACAGTTCCTTCTTTGACTCGACATTCCTCGGCCAAAATAATGCACCCGCGCCAGAGGAATCCATTTCCGACTTGTGCGCCGGATGCCATTACACGTCACTTCCAGCCTCGCGCACGATGGCATTCCTCGTGTCATATTCGCCGTCTTTTGTGTCCGGGTCATCCACTGCCGCCTCCCGGCATCTCGTTCTTGTAGAGGAGGGAAGGTGACGAGGTCCGGCAGTCTATTCTTCGTCACACTAGTAGGCCTACCTCTGCGAGTATCCTCAGTCAGAGCTGTACTGTTCCTGAGCTCATACAGCAATATTGTAACATATACTACAGGAACAAAGACGTGTTTGATTCTTCCTGTTAGTTTTCTCTTATATACAGACTATATTTCGAAATGTCTTGTACGGCTAGTTTGGTTTGTTTCCTCGTTTTTCTTTTGCTCATTTTCTTGTGCTTGTTCCTGTTATGTAAGTACTATATGGGCTTCCTGCAACTCAGCAATACTTACCTAGCAATGACGTATATGCAACCAAAAACCTCAGTTTGTCACACACCCTCATTGCAAATATAATATAAACATGGAACGAACAAACTTATTACTTGCCAGCAGAAAAAAACATAGTGAATATTCTTTTATTTCCTTCGTCTGCGGTTGTCTATAACGCTGCAGTTCAAAATTAGATCAATAGATGGCGTTAAGTACGTTGTACAGTTAAAGCATGGAAATAGCAGTTTGAAAGCGAATAAATCCACGAGCGACTCTGCGTACAACATCATTAATTATTACAATTTTCATTTTTATTATTACTATTATAATTAAATTCTCCTTGTAAGAACACTGAAATTTTACTGTCTACGGGGTGTTTTCCACGAAGTTAATACATTTTACTGTTTGTCAGCTACATTTTTATTTATTAAATAGTTTTTATGAAGGACCACATAATTTATTTCTAATACACTACACGACTATGGTGTATTGCTTATTTAGATTGTCATTTTAAAGATACAAACTGATGGAAAATATAAATTAAGAAGGAACGGGTTTCTAAAATGCTCTGCGCTTACTGTGAAGCACCTATAGTAAACAAACATAGAATGAAACCTCGCCTATGTCTATGTTGGAGATAGTCAGTCTGGGGCATGTAACGAGACACTCAGCACATCTCACTGCATCTGTAATACAACTCAACAAGACACGTCAAATTAAACTTACTTTATATTGTTACAAGATTTCATAAACTATTAATACGTTTGCATGAATTAAATTCACGAAGAAACGTTTCGTAGAAACTGGAATGTAAATGCATTCTAATTTGCGGGAGCTTAACCAGCTAGAGATAACAATTTGTTAATTACTTTAAATGTGGAAGGTTATACTCGCTAGACAAGAGAGATATTACAATTACATCTAAGTGGTACTTTTTTATTCCAGCGAGTTATCGTCTGTTTCTCGTTGTCTTCAAATACAGAAGAAACAAAGTTACAACTTGATATGAGTTAACAAGAGACATTATCTGTATCAGAGGCTGACTTGACACTTAATGTTTCTAGTTAAAATAATTAACGGGCTTTTAATTAAAGCAGACAAGACAAAGGAGCTTACTGTCTCCTTTTGGAGGAAATTTTCTTGCTATAGCAAACATTTGTTTTTTGAATTAATATACAGCAATTTGTTTATACTGGCTAACTTTCATTAACATTTTGTGTGAAAACAATATGTTTAAGAGCAAATGAAAAAAAATTGAAGGAGACAAAAACGTACATTATTGCGAGAGTCATATTTTTGACGTAGCTCCCGTCATCAAGCTTATTGTACATTTTACTATTACTTTATTTTCTCGAAATTTTTTTTAAATCTACGACACAAAAATATATATTATTTTATACGATACAGAAATTATTAATTTTGTATATATTACTCGTGGTCCTTGTACAACGATATAGTGTTTTCATAATGGCATGATAAACTCACGACACCATGCGTTATTTGGGACTTACAAATAAAGTATTCCACAAACTAAATTATAAAAGTTAATTACTAAATAATATGGATATAATAAAATAAATTTCATTTAAAATAAAATGAAAATAAAATTATTCTGGTTCTAATCCCCCGCAATATTACCTTAACAATACTTTGTGTAAATATATACATAAATAATTAAAACAACTCTCATGTTTTGGAATGTACAAATAAAGTAAACATAAAAAAAATACTAAAAAATTAAGTAGGGTTGCAAATATTGTATTAATTACTCTTTAACAATATTTCGCAAAAGTTATTTTTAAAAAATGTGGGTAAAGTTACAAATAAACTCGTACAACAAATATTCTTTTATTCGTAAATTTTTAACGATTATCCAAAAATATAGACTACCATGTTATTTAAGAGTAACTGAATTAATTTAACTTAGCAAGCCTGTACTAGGCTAAGTTGCAAAAACAGGAAAAATTTTAATCTGACATTTGTTTTACATAAAACCCATAAAATGGCCAAACTTTCCTGCGCTACGAAAACTGTAAGATGTATAAACTTCCCTGTGTGATAAGATGTACTAAATCTTGTACTACTAAAATAATAAGAAATATACAAACTTCATTACCTACAGAAAATAATCAGAGGTGTTACAAGTTGAAAAGTATTCGTTCAGTGATAATATGTTTAAATAGGCCAATTAAATGTATCTTTATTATTATCATTCGATGATAATATAACCTTAAAACATGCTGTAACAGAATAAGCCAAAAGTAATTAAAAACATGAGTAATTCTTTGGCAACGGAAAATAAAACAGTTTGGTGGTCAGAACATACATGCATAACGGAATTTCAAAACGAAAAACGAATATATTAAATTTACTTATATGCGTTACATAAATAACATTCTTTCTAGAATACTTTGAATTTACATTTAAATTTTTCACTTCGTGTTTAACTTATTCCCCTGGGGAAACTGTTTATTTATGATTAATAAAATGTTAATATTAGTGTTGGATGGTGAACTACAGTAGCTAGACTGTGGTGAACCTCAGGCACACTTGATGTGTGGAATATTAGGCTAACATGACAAAGAAGAGTGCAGTCAGCAAGTGTGTACTATCAGCGAGTATATACTCCCGAGATACGTCACATCACACAGACGACCGCCCTAGGCAGCGATGCTCTCTTCTTTGACAATCCTCTCCTGGGGAACTATGTAGTAAAAGCTCCACGTCTCTACTGCTTGTCGACCACATCACATATTCAAGACACTCCGGCCCCAACATTACACCTCACCAGTCAAAGCTCGCTTTTTTATCTCTCTTATTTATTTCTCTGACGAATACCAAGAGCTTCGAATAAAACCATTTCCACAGGAACCACTAAATATATTTGATTTGAGATTGCCACTGAGTTATTTTTTACAATTTCACTGCTATCCTTTTCCTGTCTCAAGCTAAAGGTATTTCTTATCAGTCTCTGAACGATATTTCTGAGGTTTTGTGTGTTCTGAATGTACAACTCGTTACTTTTTATACGACACCGTAAACTGGAGTGACTAGAGATGCTCAAGTGAATAAAAATAACATTATAGAAACTATCTCCTAGTTTACCTCTTAACCTTAAATAAAATTACATGTCATTAACTACTCTTTGTAAGCATTATAACTCGCCTACCTAAAAACTAATATTTCATACTGAAACTGCTTACATATAATGTTGTTCCTGACTACCCTAGTTTACGGCAGAATGTTGCAGTTACTGCACTGCTAAGACACACGTGTTTCTCTGACGTGGATGTAGTTGACTTGTAAGTGATAACAGCACATCTTGGTACGACGTGTAACGACATTTCTCTCCAACACTCCGGCTTAGAAACACTGCTGTGTGCTTGTTCAAAGCAACCCCAGCCCGAGTTTACATGGTATTTACACATCTTGTAGCAACTATACTTCAGGTTAGATAAACTGTATTGCACAAGGAAATAACTTATAAGACAGATACAAGTTCCAATAGCACTTGAAATATTCGATGAACAATTTTCCTGCTTAAAATGATGGCGAACAAAACCAGTTTCAAGGTTTCTGCTTTCAATAATGAAAAAGTAATCTTGCATGGAAAACGAGAACCACAACTGTACATGTATAACAAAACTAACGAAATTCTAAAATGTAGAACGTTTGTATTATGCTAGTTGAAAAGTGAAGCTCTCCCTCCCCCCCCCCTTCACCTGCAAACGGACGAGTGCTTACACCTACTGAGAGACCACACCCCTAGTGGTCTCGGTGGTCGAAGGGCCAGACCTCTCTCCTCACACCAAGGTCATCCGGGTTCCATTACCTGCATGGTACTAGGAGTAAGGGAGGTAGGCGACTGCGCAGGCCAGTGGTGGGGGCAGGCAGTTGATGACGTCACCGTCGAGCCACCACGCCGCCTGCCGGGAATGGGACAGATACAGTAGCTTGTGTCCGTACTGTTTCACGCGGAAATATGCCGTACTGTGCAGTGTATAGCTGTAATAATAGCAACAAGAATACAACAGGTGTTAAGTTTTATACATTTCCTTTAGACGAAGAGTTGCGAAAGCAATGGATAAATGCGTGTAAGAGAAAAGACACTATCAATACGAAAACAGGTGAGCACATGTTGTGATTGTTTGTAT
>PNEQ01102407.1:5817-27010 GCA_003012365.1 Medauroidea extradentata | reverse complement strand
AACCAACAGGCAACGCCGGCAGGATACACAACACACCAGTAAGCAATAGCGTTTCTGATAGGTCGGGAGTCACGTGACTAACGCCATGACGAGAATCATGAACCAATCACAAACAGCTTCTCTTCACTTCACTCACGTAGGTTTGATAAATGAAATTAAGTTAATCGTCTAATAAAGTAAAACGAAAAAAAAAAAAAAAAAAAAAAAATTCCAACACTGTACATATAAAATTCCCTGATTTTCCCTGATATTTTCCAGGTCTGTGGCCACCCTGATTTATCGCACAATAAGAAAAACACTCTTGCGTGATGCACTGGTACGAAACAACATTTGTTATCATTAGATGTGATAATGTTTACTTGTCACAACTTAATACTCTTTATGACAACAGCTAAACACTCAGCTACAATACAGCACAGTCACCAGTCGCAACTACGAAATAAACGTGGGTTTAAAGTGTGCGACAGAAAACCTCATAGCGACGACTTGTAGGTTAAACACACATCCACGTGTGGTGCTTGCGAGAAGAATTATTTTGTCGAACACAGTTCACTTGACAAAACAAGCATCCAGCTACGTACTGTATGTCTATATGCCTATTATGTGGTGTGGATGTCAAAATACTTTCAATAGTGAATTGACTCAGCCAAGGAAAAATTTTGGTACATAACTTACAAAAGTATTTATTTCAAAATATTACAACAGGGAAATAATGCCTTCAATTTTTTACAGGATGCAAAATCAGTTCTCGTAAATTAGAGGTATGAAATACAGTATCAGCCAGATTACGAAGTATTATTTCGATTACTTATCACAAGCCAAACACTGACATGAAGTATACTAAGCCTTCTAAAATAACTTCTGTTCTAAATTTGGACTTGATCACACTTCCTAGTACAGTATGTATTAGAATAGAAAATGCAGATAGTAATTAGTAACCTGATTTCAAAGAGCATTCATTAAAACAATGTACTACGAAAACTGACCAGATGCACAGTACACCTTCACCAAGGATTATATAGCAAATTTACACTAGAAATTTTTACAAATATTAAAAAACAGTTACGCAAGTAAAAATATTGAGGCATTTTTAATAAAATAAAATTACTCTCTTGCAAAATGCTTTTAACTTACTACATCAAATGTACGCAAGTAAAATAGGCACAAACACATCTTATAGTTTTCATCATCGAATTAAAAAAAAATACTGCTGCATTATTTCCTCGACAAAACTTGACTTGCGCGACTCTCCAAAAGTTCTTTTGCAATAAGCGACACCCTAGCGAGGAAAGACCGGAGACAAGCTGCACTTTAAAATATCTAGTTACTAACACTTCACTAAATCACCAGTTAGTCATGATTGGAATGTTCAACCACACAAATAAGAGAGATGATACACATTTGTTTCCGGGATAAAACACGATCAAAAAACCTGAATTCTTGTCTGGCGACGTACGAGCGAGAAGCAAACATCAGGGCTCGTTACTGCACTCGGTGCTAAAGTAACTTGCTCGCATTGCTTTGTTCCGACGGCTCGCGCACGTTACATGTCGGCCACAGCTGCCACATCTGCCTCCAAGTCTTCCATCTTGGCTAGAGGAGCTTTGCGTAACTTAATCTGGAACAGAGACGAGATGAGCTGAGCACTTAGTAAGTTATATAGCAGTCACCACACAACATGTGACAGTTGTACAATTACAACAGGAAGTTTACATGTACTAGATAGACACTGGCTGTCAACTGCTAGAGTTGACCGACCATCACGTACAGCCATGTACTTCTACAATATGTTATGTACATTGGATCCTGCGAGCATTACACTACCTGACAAAGATTTACACCAACCACATTTTAAGTCAGATATTTACATGTTCCTTTAAAGTTAACCTAAAGCCCAATCGAAAAAACTAGTTAAAATAACTTTGTTTAAACAACTTTTACTTCAGTATTTTTTCAACTTACCTTTATCCAAACATAATTTTATACAGGAACAATATATAACCACTAAAATAAACATTAACTATGTTAAGCACAATTACTACTACTTAACAAGTTGCCACATATCTGTGTAAAGAATAATTTAACAGAACATGCAGTGCGTACTGTAGTTACTTTTTTGGTTATGAAACTAATCAAGTCAGTTTACACACAACATGAAACATTTAGACTTCACAAACAAGTAAGTGTACAAAGAAGAAATAATTTTTGTTTAAAGGAAAAGCTAGCGAGGATGTCCAGTGTAATTATTTGCATGCTGTACAGTTACCAAGCTCACAACTCCAAGTTACCATATTCCCGTCACCAAGCAGAGATATCACATGTTACTGTATACTTACTCAAGGCATCTGCGATACCAGCATGGAAAAAGAAATCACACATCAGCACGAATACTACACGAACCAAACACATATGCCTGAACAATGGACCCCTCAAGAGAATTTCAATGAGAACATCCACACTACGTGCATATAAAAAGAAACTGACGTGTGTTGAAAATTTTAAATTTGAAGTCGATTTGATGCAACTACAGCTACTTAAAGTTCGTGCTTTTAAAACACCCGTGGAAACGTGCAGTGACGTCACAAGCCATAGTACACACGGAGCCTTGGCCAGTTAGCCGACTGCTGTCGCACTCCGGCGGAATGCCAGACTACGCTCGCCTTTATATCACCATTGCTGCCGTTATGGCTTGTGACGTGGACCAATCAAAATATGTTTTCGGTCGCCTGCTGCTTCCTCGAACTTTGCTTGCTTCCCATTCCTAAACTACAGTGTTTAGAAGAAAAATTCTTTTTGGTATCTTCATATTTCTTCCTTGTTAACAATATGGCATACAATTCAACGTATTTAAAAGTTTAAGCAAGGGGTCCATTCTTGACAGCAACATTATCAACTCAGAAATAATAATCTTATAATATGTGTAAACATTTCTAAAATAAGTATGTACAAATACATCATGCCAAAATAAAACATATGGTTGAAATGACAATGCCTCAACAGTGTGTGTAGCTCAGAAACTAACGACAGGTCTATGGTTCCTATATTCACAACACCTTGTAGTTGTGCCTACGCTCTCATTTAAGTAACAAAGGTTTTACTGCATTCTCTAAATATCTGTCAAATAGGAATGTTTTATCCTGTAGTTGAATTATATAATAGAATACGCCTAGGGAATTTGAAAGGCTACGTATTGAAAGTCTGAAAACTGTTAATGTCATTATTTGTAGAGCCATAAAAATGTAGCGAGTTCAATGACCAGCTGGCATGACTGTACAGTCCTGTATGTACTGTACATTGTCTGCTGCTCCAGTTAGTGGACTGTACATATGACAAGGTAGCACTGCAGCCAGCAAGTCCTCAAGAATTAGTTTCATAAGTGACCCAATCACAAAAATAACTTTCATGTACTGACACACTCATGTTTTACATGAGAAGTCAAACTTTACTTCAATAAGTGAAGACAACTGCAGTAGGTATGTAAGCCACGCTAGAGCATGATGAGAATATAGCAAGCTTCTCTGGTAAATACAGTGAAACCTCTTTAATACAAACCTGAAGGGACCAAAATTTTTGCTGTTTGTAATAATGAGGTTTGAATTATCAGGTGTTGGCCAAAATCTTAAAAAGTTTCTAAAATTGTTATAATTTTGTTTATACTCTCAAAACTCAGATTCTTATCATTACAATGACCTGTTTTAACTAGAGGACTTTGTATTACATTGATTTACATATAAAGAAAAATTTTATGGAACATTAAAGTTATTATTTAATTTTTGTTCTCATCTCAAGGGGAACAAAAATAATTTTGTATTAATGAGAACTTTGTATTATCAGGGTTTGTATTAACGAGGTTTGACTGTACACACATAGTCATATGCAAGTAATGAAGAATCATTGTAGCAAAAAGTGGGACAGTTGGGTTTTTGTTTTTTGTAGAATGCTGGAACATTGTTTAATGGGTATAATATTGCACACTGTTTATCTTTTTTTCCCACTCAAAGTACGAAAAACTAATGATCTTCAGACTTCTACAAATATATCAACTAAACTGCTACTCCAACTCGACTCTTAACTTCTCGCCTGGGTGCGTAACACGATACTGTTGACTACGAGCTAATCCGCAATATTGTCGCAGGAGGCTTTACCTGGTGAACGACATAGACTCGTTGCACGACTGCCAGGATGACATATTGTACAGTCTGCTGAGACACGCCACCATGGAGGTCTAACTACGGTGCTGTGTACTGATGATAATAGTTCCATGTTGGCTGCCTGACCAATACCTGACAAGCAACCACACTTGTGAATAGTGAAAGTGTTACCACGAGATGTGGTCGCAAGAGAAGTAACTATCTCTCTGCTTATGGTTGCACTGATCACACAACTCAGATGTAACTGTGAATGAAGGTAGGATATTTTCTGAATGCTTAACATGTGCTTCAATGTGTTATAATGTACAGATTACAATGTCATTATGTGAATGAAAATAATTGGTAAATAACATTACCTTGAAAATTTACATCAATAATACTGTAATATCAGCATGATGCAATCAGTTTTTAAAATACATACTGCAATATGACAAGCTGTATTATTGCGGACATATGCCATTGCAATATTGTGCCGTCCCAGAAATCTTAGAAAGAGACTAAGAAAACCAAACAACGAAATACGAAAAAAGAGAAAACAAGCTGAGTTGGCTGTAGTCAACACATCCATAAACCGAAGCAACAGAACGTGAACGATCCCATAAGGAATTAGTCAACAACAAATAACGAACAAACATAAATAATAATAATCAACCAAAAATATAAGTTGAAATACAAAACAAACTAATGTTCAACAACAAATAAATGACAGCACATTAGTTTGTTTTGTATTTCAACTTATATTTTTGATTATTATTATTAATTTTTGTCCTTTATTTGTTGTTGACTAATTCCTTATGGGATCGTTCACGTTCTATTGATTTGGTTTGTGGATGTGTTGACTACAGCCAAACTCATCTTTTCTCTTTTTTCGTATTTCGTTGTTTGTTTTTCTTAGTCTCTTTCTAAGATTTCTGGGACGACATAATATTGCAATGGCGTATGTCCACAATAATACAGCTTGTCGTTTTGTCCCATTGCATGAAACATTCAAAGACATTATACTGCAATATGTACCTTGTAGCGAACAGATGAGGCAGTGAAGTGCTGTTACGGTCAATGCGAGCCATACCCCACTAGTACCCATCTCCAATCAAAAGATTTACCCGTCATTAGTTAAGGTGTATGAAGGTATGATGCTACAGTACCTTTATGAAATGTTAACGTCTGCAAGAGAGTTGTAATTACGTAAGACCAGCCAAGCTCCCACCAGATCACATATAGATGCAGCAGCACAGTCTGGAGGCAGTCGACAGACGCAGGGAGACTTGGGCACAGATATAGACTATACTACCTGCTGTTAAAACTGTGACCTAACACTGCAACATACTAGCTGAAGGCCTACAGTAAGGTGACGGGCATCCACTGTGTTGTACGGACAAGGGAGAAGGAAAAGTTATGGTGTGCACAATATCAAGGGAAAAATACTGGGGAAACTTTTGTATAGAACAAATCTGATCTTACTTCCTTAACTTCAATAGAAATCATCTCTGGACCACTGATAAGTTTCTGTTAATTTACAACTGGCCATTCAGACATAAAACTGATTGATTTTCAAAGTGTAACAAACTAGTAATAATGCAGGATGTTTCAAAAAACATTTCAATATTTGTTTTCAAAAGGCATTTCCAAGCATGAAACACAAATGTCAGGCAGCACACATAACTGAAAGCCTAACTACGTTGAACAGGGAAATTACATCTGTCTCACAAGCTACTTTCAAAAACTCCGCCACTTCAGTTTTTAAATTGGCTACAGAAAATTGAAATTTTGCAAGTACATTCTTATGCTATCCATTTTACTCAAACTTGCCAACACATGGCTTTGCAAAACATCAATTTCAATATCGCTCCACCTAGCACCATAAAAACTATGCTTACTTATACCATTCATCCAACTAGGATGAAACTTGGGCGAGTGGTTGTGTGCCACCGAAGATTTCCATTGAAAAAAGGTGGAGAGGAGGTGCACGATGGGGTAGAAGGGCAGAACGTAGACTCAAAAATATTTTTGCGCACAGCAATGCATGCCAGGGCAGCTAGTAAATTATGCGATAGTTCCTAATTTTTTTTACAACTTTTTAATAACGTTACTACTGACCAACCTGACACATTAATTATATAATTCGTAAAAATAATTACTGAAAAACAATAAAATGGTTAAACATATATAATGGTATGAATAAGTGAAACCAGCAATTCCTATAGCCACTTCGGTACCTTCCAGCTCCAGCAGAACAAAGCTTAGCAACATACATACACTGTACTGTATATAATTTATAGTCGTGCTACAAGTGTGCGTGTACATAAGGTTGCAGGGACTCAGTTTATCCAGGAAGTCAGGATTGTTATATGTCAACACAATAGTGCCATCAGGTATGTGATATGTCACAATCAGGCAATCTTATAATGTATAGACTACGTCTACTGGTTAGTAAGACTAAGTAAGGATCAGGCTGTTAGACAACCTATTGTTAAGTAGAAAAGGATTAAGGTCCTTACAGGTTTGTACTTCCAAACAGAAACACACGAAACAGATAGACGACATATTTGTTGAGCAACTACGCAATCACAACACTTCACTTACCTTCATCAGGCGGCGAGACAAGACACAGTGTGTGAAAACACCTCTGCCATTCACAGTATCTGTTTTAAAGCTCACATTTGGAAGAACAATCCTTCGAGTACTTTACCTATTTTCTACTTAAAAACAATTGGTTAGTATATTAATATGTTAGTGTACTTTCTGACTGACTAGATATGAGCTACCCCAGTTAGTTACTGTTCTCTAGGGCTCCCGTTTATTCCAAGTATGACAAGAAAACAATGATGCTATAAGACAAGTTACTGGATTACATCCTCTAATACCGATGAAATTACGTTTGTGTTTAATTTTCGTAAAATTTGAAATGGTAATACTGTACACACCATTTACTCAAAACGGAACCCCTACAGAACTATACCTAGACAGCCTAACTGCCTAGAGCTCAATTCATCAATAACAATATAGCATATACACTCGGCAGCAAAATATACCCACTAGCTATTATTATTTCTTGTTATAAGGCAAGGAGCCAAACAGTCTTTCTATCCCAGATAGAACTACTAGTTTTCTAAAAGCAGAAATACTGAAATCCTTTGGGTTTTTATGCAACTTATGTCATAACCAGCATAGCATAACAGTAAAACAATTTTTAAAAACCTAAAGAGAAAATAAGGGAGAGACATGATTTTATGGTTACTATTGTCATTAAAAAAACCTACTAATTTAGATCACCACTATCATGTTTATATCACAGTTTATTACTAGAACTGTAAAATACTGGGATTATTATTAAATGGACTAAATGCATAATAATGCATACAGATGCCTTTTACACTGTAAAGAAGCATACTGATATAATAATGAACATTATTATTTTACATGACACTAGATCCCCTTGACAGTGAGATCATAGGAAACAGATCCAATATAACTTAGCACAAATGCAGGAAATTGGAAAGGAATCAACCATGGCTTATGTTAACAAACGATCCCAACATTTGCCTCGAGTGATTTAGGGAAAACACGAGAAACCAATTCAGGATGGCTGGAGCTGGAATGTGAGTCCCGTGTTGAACACTTGCATTACCTCACATCATGACCACGCGATACTGCTTCCAGCGTGTGGTCGGGTAAGCTCCAACCATTCTTCCAACTCCTCTTATCACTCCCTCCTTCATCTGTTCCTCCCATCTAGTCAGCTGCCTTCCCTTACATCTTCTTACAATGTAATTCAATTTCAGTACTTTCCTCGGCAACATTACATTACTCATTCTGTTTATATATCCAAACCTGCTTCCTCTACAATTTCTAGGATTCATTTGACCTGAACCTTTTTCTTGTACAGCTTGTGGTGGTACTTCTCCCCTTCACACACATACAGCAGGTCGTGGCGTCCACGCCGACCTCGTGCTCCCACGAACGCGCCCTCGGTAATTTGCCCATAGAATGTTATTAGATTTAACATGCCCTCAGCTAGCAGTAGTTTCAGTGGTAGAGTCGGAAGTTCTTACCTCAGCGTCGTGGATCCGAGAAGAGAAGAGCGAAAAACCACTAAATATTTACCTCGTTAGGTGTACCCAGAGATTGTTATTACTGTACCAATAAATGATAAAGGTACAATACGGTCGCGTGATGTTTATTGAATTCAACAGTTACAGATCCCTGCACAACACACGCGGTGGGCTCTCACCTCAGGCTTACATCCAACTTATACTGCAAATGAATAGTTAAATTCGGATCATTATTATTATTATTTGCACAGCCCTATGGTTCATGCTACCAAAAAAAGAATGCTATAGCCCCGATGTTAAAGGATCCCCATGGCACGTTCGCCCACGGGAGCTCTCCCTGCACGCGTCCGATCACTTCGACATCCAGCTAGCAAGAAGAAAAATCTGGGATGCTGGACTCCCAGCATCCTCCTCACTTCTCTCCGGAAGTGCCCAGAGATGGCGCACCACAGCACGATCTCCATAGGTTAGCACCCTACCTACCGAGAGCATTCCTAAACTCATTGAAATGATTGTTCCATCTGAGAAATCACATTATCCCAGTCTCTACTTACACAACTTCATCGCACTCGGCGATTCTTGAGACTGTACATATCTCTGGGCAACTAACAAGAACGAAAAGTTACAAGATGGCTTCCCCCTTCAATGAAAACAATAACAAATGATTCCATACACACGATTACACTTTCCTTAGCCCTGAATGCTCTCGCCTGTCACACATTACACTCAAATTGTTAACAGAAATTGCTCGTATTTATGGTTCAGCCCACCGCTCGTAAATTAACAGGTTTAACACATAAGTTATTGTGGAAATTACATCTCGCTTAACTGAAAGTGTTCTGCTGTACGCCTGCCTTGGTCTACACCAACATTGAGGTGTTAAGTCCCGGCTCTGCAACTTAGATACTACTCGCATGTCCTTCCTTAATTCTAACACTCGGTGATCTCGACACACTACACTCGGCAAGCCAGGTTCTCCAAGCACCGGGCGACATCTAACCTACACCCTTCCATTATAGCTAGTACCCCACGCAGCATCTCGGGATCCCATTAGACCTATGCTGACGCCGAAAAACCACGTACAGTATATACGTATTTCAAAGTTACAGAAGTTAAGGTTATGGTTACGTTACGCTTATGCCAACACGAAGCCACAATTCCGCACAACAAACAAATTTGGAAAATTTAAATAGGGTGTGTAGGCCAAGTGCCTTACAAGCTTCATTCTTCAACTTGTCTCTTCTAGTAGCAGCCATGGTACTTCTAGCAAACTTGGTTATGAATTTAATTTGTGTTTATAAATGCAGCTCACTCAGTAAAATTTCACGTTGTTAAATCATTGCAAGATTTTTAGAAACATAGGGACAGTATATACCGGTAGTCTTATCATAAATGAATTTATTTAGAAACCAGTGACAGTCAAACACAAATTTTAATCAAAGTAAACAATTTTGACACAACTTTTAAATTTTTAAGGGTTGATATACTGTAGGTTGTTATATATCCAAAACGCCAGCGATCTAAAGCCATGATTGTCGAGAACCGTGTTAGTTAGATTGAGGTTCTACCGCACAGTAGTTGCACTAACCAGTACCAGTTCCTAGGGGCGGAGCCATGTCACTGTACACTTTCCCACGTTACAACAGCTGACTCTTCACAGGGTCGGGCTCAGTTGGAATGTACGAGTGGGAGTTCATTCTTTCCCTCAACTTCTCTCCAACCACTAGAGGGGGCAAAATCCTCAATAAACCGAGAAAAATTGTGGAAATTATGTAAACTAGCCAGTGAAAGAAACCTTATTGTAACGTACTTTTTTTTTATAGAAAAAGTTAACTTCAGTAGCAAGTTTAAAGTAAAGTAGATCTACAATTGAAGAATATTAAAAAAATTTTAGGGGGAAAAACTGAAGGCTGTGCATGGTCACAGACACTCAAATGTTTGTCACAAGAAGACTTGACTGCAGCGCAGCAATGTAGTGTCCCCCCAGTGCGATGAGACGATATTCAGTATGTAACATTACACGACACTACACCATGATGAGTCCTGCACATCATATGTGAGGGCTGGGCCAGGGGTCTGCGAATATTGTACATTTTGAATTCTAAACATGTTGTTCTAACTTTAGAAAGTATTTCATACATTTTTACCCATGTTGCAACCAACAAAAGTAGTACACCCTTATTTTACACGGCCTCGCTGTGTCCGAGAACGACCAAGGATATCACTGTCATGTAACATTGGTGTTCTACTGTATACATCACTTGTGATGTTCTATTTAAAAAAGTTACAAATCAACCTGGCACTTTGAAAACTTGCTCAATTAGATATCGATATGAATACCATTGTGTCATCATAACTGAACACATGAAACTCATTTATTTGCTTAGCATACTTACTACGAATTTACTCAATATTTGTGTTCCAATACTGTTTAGAGCATTTAATGTCATGCAGGGTTACAAAAGAGTTATCTCTCTCTTTGTGCAATATATACTTTGATTTTTTTTCTGGAAGATTTAATGCCTATGGCTAATCATAATAGGTTAATATAAAAATTTCATAGGTAACCATGTAGTACATTTTTTATCCCTACTTTGATTTAATGTTTTTTTTTATTAGAAAAATAGTTGAAGTTTTGAAATACTGTACATAATTTCAAATTTGATTCAAATTCATAAACCTACACTCACAGTACCCTGGTTGGAGTTTAGAAAGGTTAGAACAGGCATTACAACAAGCACTGAGTGGACACAAGCAGCGAGCAGCACTTCACAGCGGAGAGAACAAGTGTGATGTACGACCATGTTCCATGGCTGTATATCACATTGTGTGGGGTTGCGCGGCCAGCGGTGCGCGCCGAGCAGGCAATATTACTGTATAATGTTTTGCTGTTCGCCTAGTAGGGCAGTTATACTTAAGTTATGGAATTTACCAAGTGTGCCAAAAGTTAAGTATGACCAAATACGAGTGGTCAGAAAATGTAAACATGATATACCATGCATTTTTTAATAATGTGCATATTATGAAAAAGATAATTGTTCAGGACGTTTTATTAAAGGCTACTGTTGCAAGCAGTATATGAGACTGTCACATACTATTATTCAATTTGATGGTGTTGTCATTAATATTCTATCGTTATTACATTGAGTGAACATTTGTTGTTTACAACAACCCCATTTGGGTGTGATGGTAGAACAGTAAATATTTGTAATATTTCTTTTGTCTTACTAAATTCTTTGTGCGTTCTCCGAGATATATTAAAAATATCTGTTGTGTAGTGTATTTAATGGATAAATATCCAAATAAACACACATGTGACACACACGCATATGCACACACCCCCATGCACACGCACATACATGCACATGCCACCTCTCACCCCCCCCCCCCCCCCCCCCCCCCCCCCCCCCCCCCCCCCCCCCCCCCCCCCCCCTTCCCCACACACACACACACACACGACAGCTACAAGCAGTCTAACTTCCTGACAGTGCGCACGCACATCACACGTCCTCGGCAGTTGACCACACGCAACACTATCCTTCCTTCTCGCACATACCCTCTCTCTCGCACAACAGCTTGCTCGCTACATTATGAAAACTTTTTTTTAATTATTTTACTTAAACAAAAAAAATATTTGCACCAATTTTAATACCTAAAATCATGTCTCTAAGTAATCATGAAGGAACAGTAGTGTGATGTTCAACTTATTAGTGAAAAATAACAAAGCATTATTTTAAGCAGAAAAGTTTTAGTAATATTTACACAGTACAATAAATTTATTTTGAAACATTTAAATAATAAAGATCTGCTCTGAAAAAGGAACATTAAAATGCTACAGCAAATAATTCCAACCAGTGGATAAAATGATTAATCAAATTAAGTCACAAAAAAGGCATAAGCACATTTTAAACTAAAGTACTACAGTACATTACGGACCATACGAAAAAGTTTAGACTCTAGTGCAAACAACCAAAGCTACGCAAAGAAAAGCACGTATGAAATGATCATGAAACATATTCACTAGACTTGTTTGGCATCCTTGAACTATACGTCAGCACCAGCACGTGTTAATACAATACATACTGTACTACTGTATGTTACCAAATCTGCAGCATACTCATAATGGATGCAGTGTTAGCTCCAAAAATGGCAAGCGAAAGAAGCAAAATAAAACCCCAATGAACAAAAGTATTTGATGATTGTAGTAGTGAACCACTCTAACCTCGTTGAGAACGTGTGTGTTGGACGGCCCGTCTGCCGTAGGAGAGTCAACAACAGCTACTGAAGAGACAATACAACAACATGTCAAGATACGTGACACAGGGCACGACAGAGAGAGACAGACAGCCAAACACAATAGCTACTGCACAGCTGCCAACACTCGCCTCACTTTAGCACAATAAACACTCTGACCTGAGACAAGCAAGTGATACTCCACGTGTGTTCAAATGTACAGTAAACTCTAGATTAATTGCGCTAATAGAAGGGGAAGGGAGATTAACAATGCTGCAGGTAATCTACGACACTAATTCAAACTACCGTACTTAAGTTGTACACTTTATGCAGCATACCCTCTTTTCATTAAAAAATAGATAAACCTCGTAAATCTGATGCTCCTTAATGAGGGCTTCCTAAAATGTAGTTTAAAGAATCTCACAGTAAAATAAAAATTTTACAAACTTTTTATTTTTATTTTTTAAGGTGCCATGGTTGATTCGCACAGCTAATGATCTACACGCTAGTTAAACAAGAGTTTACTATAGCAGCTGATATAACAAAGAAACACCTATAGCACAGCACGGCACGGACTGTTCTGGTTTACAAAATGCAATACAAGTAACAGTAAATAATTTCACCATTTCAAGATGTAAATTTGAAATATTGACACAGTAAAATTTTATTAATTGTTACACTTTGCAGCACATTATCCCTCAGATCAAAAAAATGATATACTATCACTTCAACGAAATATGTAGCTGTGGCTCGGTTCACTGGTGTTGGCAGTTGTGCAACATGGTTTGTAGACTGAACAATTACAGAGGGGAAAACATGCAAATGTTTCCACAAAAGCTTCAAATTTTAACTAATCAAACTAAATTATATTATGGAACTTGGTTCGTAAAACCTCAACGACATGCTAACCGTCAAGTAGTTTATAGGATATTTTAATTCGTCTACAAGCCATGGCGTTAACAACACAGAAAAGTAATTAAAGTTGCATTTTAACAGTTGTTAGACGTAACATGCACAAACAAGACACAGCAATAAGACAACTGGAAAACAACACAACTTGTGGGAAAATCCGTACATAACATTCAGGGCTCTGCAAAGACATTTAACTGTTTTAAACTAACAGTCGTACAAAAACATCAATACAGAAAGCACAGATATGTAGCATTTCATTACAGTTCCTTCAACACCAGCTTCGAAGATAGCCGAGATAAGCAGTCAAACAATGAAGCTATAACTACAGTATACAGTTGTTACTGTGTTAGTTACAATCAAATGTTACAACATCTAGGAAGTGTAATGAAATATTAACACTGTACTGTGCTTCCAGTAAAACATCATCAAAACTTTACTTCTATCATTCACTAAAACATTTCTTTCTCATCGGCACTGAAAATACACCATTTTGTGGAAACATGCTCCAAATAATAACACTGTTTCACATCAACACACAATGACAAAATGCAAGCTTTATTAAACTGAAATCTAATTTGTCAAACAGTTTTAGAACAATTTAAACCAAAACTAAAGTCTCGCCACACCACGAAGAGGACTTGCAAGTGTAAACCCCACAGCAGACTGTATTTACTGGGGTGTAACTGACAGTATACGTATACAGCCCACAACTGCTATGCATCAACGTGATAAAACGTTGTGTGGTGGGAATAATAAGGGGAAAACTAATTTTTGCCCAGATGATCCAAAAGTCCCCTATCCTACCAATAGACCTTCATCCCTACCACCCCCTCATAATTGAAGAATACAGATCTTTACAGAATCATTTATACCTCTGCAACCTATGATCAGATCATGACATTCTTCCTTTTGTAGACCCGTAATTACTATACATACTTTTTTATTATTTGTCCTGTACACATTTGTGATATAATTAATATTGAACATTGGTCATAATTTAAGAAATTATGAAAAAAAGATTTTTTTTTTTACATTTATGTTATAGTCATGCCATCTTTATACGTACACAAATGATAAAACAGTTCCTCTAAAAGTTGTAGTGTGCATTTCCATTAACTTCACGATACAATGTACAGTAATTTGATTAATTTCATATTTACCTACAGAAGTGTTTTTAAGTTTTAACAAGAGTAAAGATCTGATGCTTAATAGCACCAGACCCTGACCCAGTTTTTATTGATGACACACACAGCCACCCAAACTATTGTAACTGGTGCCAGCATGCTATCTACGGTACATTGTATTCCATGAACTACAATGCTAGTGATGATATACTACATATAACATCGCACTCATTTAATGCAATGTAAGGAACGTTTGGCATACAGTTTATTCTGAACAAGAAAACAAACACCGGTAACATTCGTAGGCATTCTGTTCAATATGTTAATTTAAAAGCTGGGCTATAATTTAAAATGATTTTTAGAACATGTGATGCATTTCAGGCCATCTTATTTATTTACACAGACGACATGCCACACTACACAATGCTAATCCTCAAGGTGCAGTCTATGAACACAGCATGTCTCCAGCGGTTTGCTTCTACCTTATCACAAACAGTCTGGTCCATAACCCTGAGACTAACAACCACACAACATTTTTGTGAAGGTGATGGACAAAACATAGGATTCTGTAGCGATTTATTTCTTCTAGTATGATACTGATGTTGGAACTGCAGAACAAGAAGTAATTTGCTTTTGTAAACCTGTGAATGAAAGCGAGTTTCTGAGCAAATGAGTATAAAATGTGCCTATTAAGGACAATTTTTATTTTTCATGCACAACTTACAAACTGTAAAATTTCTTGTTCCCTTCAACTTCTCAGGGTTTGGATACTTTACTGTTAAATAGCTGTCATCCAGTTTCTTTCTCACCCAACAAAATACCCCTTTCCAGACTTCTGCCACTTAATTTACTAATTACAACATAAAGTGAACACACATATTTGTAATTGCTACAGTCTATTACAACAAATTATCTTCTGATGTCCCTTATATGAATGAACGTAACTCAACTATAACAGCTAGAACCCGATAAATATGCTGTGCTACATTATACAGTAGAGCACCAATTTAACTAACTTGGGAATAGTAAAAACAACGATTTAACAGAAGGATTTTTAGGAACCTTCCAAAAATAACAAAAAAATGTATAAAATACTGGTAACTAAGTACATAACTTTGATAAAGTGGAATATAAATTGCAATGTAAGCCTATTAAAAATATTATCACTGGCAGCAGTATCTACTTATCTATACGTAGATAATCTTTAATCACCCACCAAGGGGATGAGAAAAAAACTCAATTTTGTTGAAAACTTTGGCGGTGAGAGTAAATTTGAGATGAGCAAGCGCACCAGAGTGAGCGACGCAGTGTTGCATAACAAGTGCACGCCTAGATCCTCATGCTAGCGGCTGGCAAAGGAACGAGCATCTAGGTACCCAGTCTCCACAGTGCAGCAGTGGACAGCGCAGGAACTAATACTCAGATAGTGCTTTGCGTCATTTTATCTCAGATTGCACTCCAGTGCAGCGTGCTCTATTGATTAATTCCATTACTGATAGAATGCTGTGGTGTCCAGCGTGATTATTCTTTGTTGCGTCCACTGATAAAACCAGCATATTTATAAAAAATACACCATTATATTATTCACACCACTTCTACAGACTTTTTACAACAAATTTACTACCATAAACGTAAATAATTTGTTTCTCCAATGCTAAAAACAGAGCAAAAAAATTTTTAGCGAACAGTAACCAACCAGTTTGTTGCACAAGCGTGGCCGTCTACAAGCTATAATGGCTGCAGCACATTGTTTGTAAACTTATAATTCAGATTTCATTGCAAGTTTTTATGAACATTTTTCATGGGAATTTCTTGAACTTTGTTGGAGGAGCAGGAGGAGAGATGGAAAGATTGACGAGTCAGTAGTGTTAGTCCTCACTTGTGTACTGATGGAGCGCGGGCGACCTAACTCACCATGCGCACGGTCTCTAAGCGTTCCACTCGAATTTTTTTCTTTCACGACTGTGATGGTATATGTGTTATGTATGTTGTTGTTGTGAACTAATTTTTAAAAACCATAAATTCTGATGAAACATGTCCGACGATTTAACTTTTCCCTTCGGCACATTTTAAACATATTTGCCCAGTGCTAACTAACTGCTGCTGTTGTGGCATATGCTCGCCTGACCCATGCTCGTTCATGTAATGCAGCACTACTGTAGTTCGACTACACACAGTGCCTATGATTTGTTCTCCAGTGAGCATATCTCCCAAAACATCTGTAGAAACAATAATACAACCAGGAACGTGAAACTCTTTTAAATACTGAGTGATCATACAAAATAAAACAGTGCTTCTAAACCTTTTGTTTTAAATATGCCTATTGTACCCAAGTAAATACAGTATACTAGTTATTTCAACACACCACAAATGTACTCAACTGAATAGTTACTCCACATGCTAGATTTATATAAATTTGCAATATGTCCAACCATGCAACTTAACCATTATTATTACATCCGCACCACATCTATCAACACTACTGACTAAATACAAAGGTACAGTAAAACTTTGTTAAGAAGTTCCCACTTAAAAAGTTTTCCCCTCTAATAAGTTTGAATTATATTTACCACTTCCATTACTACAACAGTATATTTACCCTTTTAAGAAGTTTTTCCCTGTTAATAAGTACGAAGTTTTCAGTCCCTTCAGAAACTTAACAGTTTTACTGTACTTGTACTACTGTACTGTATGGTAAACAACACCTCGTGCATCCACTCCACCTACACGCACACCTGTCCGTTAGTTGCCTGCCAGAACAGATGCTGCAATCGCAGAGCATGAACAAAAACTACTTCCTAGATATCACGCAAATACAGTAGAACTTTCTGGAGAAAAAAGCTGCATGCAGGAACACTTTGTTAGCAGGAATCAATTTTAGGGTATGTCAAAAGTAACTTCTTCAAACTTGAAACAAGTTTGTGTACAGTCAGTCTGTAATTACTATAAGAGTGACTTCAGTACTTGTCTTGTGTTGGTTCTCTAACAACGTCTTCACGACCACTGCTATCAATGTCACTGTACTGTATGTACACCTATCATACTCTCCCACACACAAAATGTTCTGTGTAGTTGTAACTGAGAGGGGGAAAAAAATCTATCAATGATAAACTGCAATGGGCGTGTTATCATAACATGAAAGTTTTTAAGTTTGTACAATTCATGTAATGAGTCCGTACTGCTAAAAGTTCTACCATATTAGCTCAGGTAAAGAGACAAGACATAGCCTGGAGGAATAAATAATTTACTCAATATATTACCCATTGTGAGAATGACAGCAGATGAGTAAGGACACAAACTTTCCATGTGTCTGTGAGTCCAGTGCTGCAATTCTGAATAAATGAGATTGCTATATTAGATACTGTATGTACAGTCTACTGTCTAACCCCCTTAAGAAGTTTCTCATTTAATGAAAAACTTGCTTAATAAGTAACCAATGTAGAGATGGGAAACTGGCTGCTAGACTAACAATATACTTAACATGTACATGTGACAACATAACCTACAAGTACGAAGTGCAAGTCTCTCATATTATTCGTACTACAATGTTTCACCTTGTCTATGATCACACAGTGATTTAGGTAACTATTTTAAGAAATTTTCATGGATAATACACATTATTTGTCCCATGACAGATCTTTGCCACTTGTAGAACTCGCCCACAAATACAATTACCATATGACATTGGTGGTTATATAAGTAAATTTGTTCTAATACTATTCTATCCTTCATATGAAAAGTGACGTGTCCAACCACACTGTGCTCAATTAACGCATATTTACAATAATTAAATAATTAAGTGAGCTGACAAGGGAAACTTACCTGTGCACTCCAGTCGAGGGTGGTCCTCAAGACTTACTATTGAAATTCTTCACTTTCCTTCTTAACTACAGTAAGAACTCTTCCTCGACACTTACATCTCACGTCAATGAATCAAACACATATTTGTGGACTATTTATTGTGAAAGGGCCTACTATAAAAATAAACACCATATGAGAAGTATACCCGAGGAACAGGGTACTGTAACCCCAAATGTAGAAGTTATGACTGGGAGCTCATAGTAGGCAGTCTGCATACACCGAAGAATGACATGAAATGTAGTCCTAAGATGGACAAGCACCAGAATGAGAGGGGTGGGGGAAATGGGAGAGTGCCGAGAAAACCCGTCGGCACAATTCCCACAAGCCAAAATCCAAAATCCAGGGAACAACCCCACTGAGAATCGAACCCACATCACCTAGGTGGAAGGCAAGAGGTCTGACAACTCGGCTGCCGTGACTCCTGCAATACAATTATGTGACGAATTCTACATATTGTCATCGTATGCACAGACTGTGTATTCTTACGCAGCAATTTAAAGCAAATACAGTACACTAAACCCTCGATCTAATGACATTGTGCGGTGCCAGGAAATTGTGTCGTTAGATCGCCGATGTCGTTACTCCCGACGTAACTAAATTTGACCCCCTCCCCCCTTTTCCAACAATAAAAAACATTTGAGTTTTTTTCCTAAACTTAATGTAGAACAATTACCTACTTAAAAACAAGTTTTCATTGAAATTATATTTTAGTACGATGAAAAGGTGTCTTCGAAATAAAATGATACGGTACCCCACAATCCCCCACCGTGACGTGCGTGGCAGTGTGGCACGCTCGGTCTGGTAATTGGATGGGGGAGGGGAGTGGCTGGGTCGCTTGCCTTGGCTTGCCTTCGGGCAGCTCATGCGTGGTTCATTATGCTTGTCTCGCGCGAAGCACATTCACATCACAACAGAACTCGTATTATTTACGTGAATGTATACGGCAACGATTTTTAAACCTTTCAGTACAACCACTGAGTCTTTTTTTTAATTGCGCAAGAACTGTTACAGCCTGTTGCCATTATAAGCATTTATGCGATATTATTTAAAGTGTGTATTAAAGAAGAAACATTTCAAAAAAGTCTGTATTTTTTAAAAACTCGGAACGCCTATTAAGAACGCAAATTTAGAGACACTCAAAAGAAAAAAACGGAATTTTCAAGGTGCTGTCACGTATAAAATAAAGACTCGACGCTAAAAGTAATAGGACTATTGGAAAAATCACGAAACTATGCACAACGCACCAGTTTAATGCTCTCTACTGCGAACAGAGATGAAATGGCTCTCGGCGCGCTGGCTGCAGTCACTCTTAATTGCTCCACTGTCGAGCGAGCATAAAACAAAGACCTTATCAGCCCACATGCCGCACACAGCGAAGGGACTATTGTGTTTGCGTCGTAAGCCCTTTTTACTCCACAGTGCTTTCATAGCCACATGATGAGTGATCAATAATACAGCGGAAGTTGTCAAGGTCAAGCCGAGCTGCAGCTAGAGAAAAAATATGAGATTACGCTGGGATTTTTCTTTCTTTTACCGACTGGTCCTTTTTTTTTTTGCCGTGCTGTAATGAGGGCGATAAAAGTGTCTCTTCAACCCCCCTCCCCTTGGGTTATCACAAGACATGGAAACATGGGAGAGAGAGTCGCCGAGTGGGAGGGGAAAAACAATCATGTGGCTCTGCTTTGTTGCGAGACAAGAGTTGCACGTGACTATCAGACATCAGTAGTTCATGCGGGCGCACGCAAGCACAATCTAGCTTGTTAGTGGGGAAGGGAGCGGGGGTGAATGTTTATTGGCTGGCGCGGACAGTCAGGAGGGATTGTATCGATGTTTAGCGGCGTGTTTCTTACAGCACAGCACTCACAAAGGAAATTGCAACAAATTTTTTTCCCCTTAAATTTTCAATTTTTTGACCTGAATTTTTCACGGTTCCTAAAAAAAAGGTTGTATTAATTTTGTGTATATGGCTCAGTCTTGTAGTGAACAATTTTGTGAAACCAGTGTGAAAATTTGTGAACCAAAGTGTAAATGTGAAATCAGTAACTTGTTTAATGGAATCTGTGACTTGGGTAGTATTGTAAATGAGTAAGTGAACTATAACTTTCGTGAAGTAATATATCCAGTGAAATACTATTTTGTAGAGTGTTATTTTAGCATTTGCGATGAGCCTATCTTGAACTACACATATCACCCGAGGAAGAGTTTGCTCTTGAAGAGTGTAAACGTAAGGCTGCTCAGGAGCGCTGCCAATATGATAAAACTATCACCGAAACAGTAATTATACCTTCACCGATAAAAGGGACAGGAACAGAACCCACATTAGCTGCACTGTGCCAATTGTACAGTGTGTATCAGCACACCAGGGCAGTTAAGCGCCCTCACGCACAGATTCAGTTCAATCAAGTCCTAAGGGCCATCCTGAAACGTGTACCACAACTTATTAGTCCAATCAAATCTCCAGAGAGGACTGCTTTAGTGCATAAACGAATCAACCAGTTAATTAACAAGGCAAAGTTGGATCCTTAGCATTCCGCCTCTACGTCTTCAGCAAAGGAGAGGAAGCTTCTCCACTAACTCTTTTAAAGGTGAGTGATTTTGCCTTCCAAGATTCCGAAGAGTGTCAGCATCTCTCGTTCATGCTGCCAACAGGGACCTCAGTGGTCCTTTCATGAGATCATCCTGTGTACCGACCTACTGATATCTAACAAAACGCAAGTGCCTTTCACTCCGTCAGTCGGGCGGAGTTTAGACCTTCACTCCGTCAGTCGGGCGGAGTTTAGACCTTCACTCCGTCAGTCGGGCGGAGTTTAGACCTTCACTCCGTCAGTCGGGCGGAGTTTAGACCTTCACTCCGTCAGTC
>PNEQ01102406.1:14944-27004 GCA_003012365.1 Medauroidea extradentata | reverse complement strand
GTAGAGGATGGGGGCTTCAAATACCTTCGACAGATCAGTGTAATGCACAGCGGGGTTGCCTACGCTGAGTTTTCATTGCGCTCCCCTACGAAGACGGTACATTTCCGCCTACGGGTTTATAGTTAAAAAGTGCTTGTTTTGGCTCGTACTACCTGCCCTCAAGCGTTGTATCATGAATTAATATACACCCTGTATAAGTATGGCTCTTTTTCGTATGATGAAACTGCTTTACGGAAACTTATGTTGGTTTTGGAAATAGTTTCCGTGAACTGACGGAGGTATCCGGAGAATTTTTTTACCGGAAATTCTGTAAATCGACGGGAAAAAATTCTCAGTTTTTTTTACCGCGTTAAATTTACAAACCCACAAACTTCCTATAACATTTTTAGAAACATAAGCCACTGAGTTTGGAACGGGTATCACGGGACGATAATTAGGAATTATCGTCGTATAAAGACTTGCCACCTTAAAGCGCCTTGCGCTTAGAAGAGAAGAGTTTAGTATTTGTGGTTAGCGAGAAATAGTTGACTTTCTCCCAAGTCCCGATAGTGATCGTTGGGTTCCGATTACAAGAATTTCGAAGGCAAGACACCATGTTACTTCAGCAAACTGTAGCATTTTCCGATTCTCTCTCAGAAAATAAACTCAAAATTGATACGGATATGTTGATTTTTTGCTGAATTCATTATTTTTAAAATTCTGAAATATACATAGATGTATTACGTTTTGTAAATTCCGCAAAAATCTATGTCCTAGAAAACAGAATATGAATACAATTATCTCGTGAGTTTCTCTGAGCTAAAGGACTTAGAGAAGCAAGATGTTTTCTGTAAAATCAATGTTTGCGTGTATGCGCCTAAGTCCGTGAATAACTGTTCTGGGAAAATACGTTTCTTTCCAGGAAAGGTAGAAAACTACAATCTGTAGAAGCAATTTTTTACTTTAGTCATATCGTATGACATTAAAGAGAAGAGATGGTTCCTGCAACAGGCCCTGGCCGACTCCTTCCCCCGTGTTCCACTACTAAGGCCTTGTGCTGTTCCAGGGCACGTAAAATGTCCAAAATTAAAAAAAAAAAAAATAGTAAAAAAACGGCGTTTTTAGGGCATTGGCACTCAGTCTAGTGAAGGCAAAGGAGAAAAATACATCCTGATGGCGCCTAATGCAGCTCAGTCCTTTGGTTTTTGACGCATGCAATAATAACGTACATGCATTTACTGGTATAATACGCGTGCTATTAGACAACAACGAGTGCGATCTACCGCTGGCTTTAAGGCCGACTATTGCTCGCTCATCACTTGCCACATAGTCTCTATGAGCAAAACGCCCAACTGGAGTCTGTCTTCCCCTTGATGAGAACTTCTCGTAAAATTTCGGACAGGAACAGACCTTCATACCCTTTCTTTTAGTGCCAATGAAACGTGTATATTTTCGATATGTAGTACCTATGTTGTCCAATTATGTCTTTCCCGTGTTAGGTGACGAAGTTAGGTTAGTTTAAGAGGCAATAGAGAGTTTTTTTTTTTTTTTTTAAGTATAACCAAGGTTTATTCTACTACAGGTTGAAAGATCAAATGTTAAAAGTTTGTCACAGGGAAAATTTCTGCTGCTTGAACACTTTTTATTGATAAGAGGTGTAAACTGATCAATCACGGAGCTTTCCTGAATTTTTAATTAAATTAAGTTAATCATTTAAAACGCGAAATTGGTTTCTTTTTTATTTTGAAATTAAATTTAATGACTTCTGTCATTTTCGAGCGTATTTAAATTTAATTTCACTACGGTTCAGTATTTATCTGGTCCCTTAGCGATAGCAGCTAAACTAACGGCAGGAATTTCCCCTATGCCAAACTCTCCCATAAGAAAACATATTTTCGTTTTAACCTGTAGTTTTACGGCTCGTCGACAGAAAGGTCATTGGAGACATATAACTTTCATGTAAATCTGTACAATTTTATGTAAAAGACTGTTTCTAGTATTTTTAGAGAGGTGATAAAATTTAAAAAAAATCTGACGAAAGGACATAAATTCTTAACGGACATAAACCCACGAAACTGTATGCATGCCTCCGCAGGAATAAATTGGTATTGTTCCCTATTTACATTGTTCCTGATTACAAAATAGTTTAGTTTCCTGAATCACATGCAACACAAAAAAATTCAATGAAAATTTATTTTAAACGTTACCGTTGTAAATATTAACCCAAAGTACATTTTTTCTGAACATCACAACAGTTCCTTAAAATGTATAGCGTGTGGGGTAGGAAAGCTTCGTGTTTATACCGACATTTTGAAATCAATTCTCGCAGCTAGTGACGAAAAAATGGACCTCCAGAATGAATTCATGTTCCAGCAAGACAACGATCCCAAACACACAGCCCATAATACTAGGATGTGGTCGTTGTGTAATACCCCGAAGCAGCTTCATACTCCTCCCCAGTCACCGGACATTAATCCAATAGAACACTTACGGAGTATTTTAGAGGCCACGGTAAGAAAAAGACCAATTTCGGGCGAGGCTGCCATGGTAACGGCTCTTCAGGAAGAAAGGGGCTTCAATTCCCGCAGAAGTGACGAGAAAAATTCGTCGAATCAATGTCACTTCATTCAAACAAACTTTTTGTTTTTAGTTATGTTTGATACATTTTCCTACTGGCAGTTCAATTTCTTTAGTATCTCTCTGGGCATGTCTACTTTCCCCATTTTTCCCCGACTCTTGTGGCAATCAGTTTAGATTAGCTTACATAAGTTGTTAAAACACTAGAAAAAGTTACGTTATAATTCAAAGGTCTTATTAGGCTAGAAAAATCAATAGAAAATAGAAAACCGGTATTACTCAGAGAATCGCGCATGCGCGGAAACGATGCGAGCGTTCAAACCAACCAATAGCATTGTAGGCTCAGCTATTACTATCACGCTCTTTCCTGCCGTTCAACAGTTAATGGGGATCAGTATCCGACATTTTGGAATGATTGAACTTCTGCATTTAATTTGGCCAACAAATTTTCTATGATGTTTTGTGCTTCGACAAGGCATAGGGATTGCTCGAGTACTATTGCTGATACTGTGACTAAGGTTAATTATACAACAGGTTAGAAAGAACATATGTTTTCTTACGAGATAGTTTGGTACAGGGAAATTCTCTGCCGCTAGTTTCGTTGCTATCGCTAAGGGACCAGAAAAATACGAAACCGTAGAAAAGTTAAATTTAAAAAGGCTTTGAAATGACAGAATTAATTAAACTTAATTAAAAAAAACAATTTCTCGTTTTCAACTATCAATTTAATGTAACTTAAAATTAAGGAAAGCTCTGTGATTGGTCAGTTTAGACCCATTACCGATAACAGCGCTCAAGAGGCAGACATTTTCTCTGTACCAAACTTTTAAGATTGATCTTTCTAACCTGTAGTAGAATTAATCTTACTGTGGCCATCTATAGAAAAAAATTACTTTCTTCCTCCGGAAGGTTACTCGTCAAAAACTAATGAAAATAGTGAAGGTGTGACAATTTGATAACACTTAAGAAGGTAATATTTGTGCCATTTCAGACGAGATATTTTAATAAATCTCATTGTATGGAACTAACAGCGAAACATTAAGAATTCAAAGATGGCATGTACTGATCCCGCTTAACGTCTAGGGGCACGATTAAGTTTTTTTTATTTTTTAATCATTATTCTGGAAAAGATGGTCGTCAAAAGTGCTCAAATTATCGTGAACCATCGATAACACCGATTCCCCCAATCTCCAATATACCTAGAGGTTCGGGGGCGCTCCCTCGGGGAAGTTTGGGTTTCTACGTGCAAAATATAAGGAGCAATTTCTGGAAGATAAAGGGAGAGGGTCTGGAAACTCGAATATTCCCCCCCCCCTTTTTTTTTCCTTTATCACCCTCCCTTTCCCGGCTAGGTCCCTGCCAGAAGTTTATGTTTATAATAAGCGTGGCGTAATTTTAAAAATATAGAAGCATGTTTTGAAATGGTGTTTTACGTACATGAATATACAAGGAAAAATGTTTATGAAGTGTGACACGCTACAACACCGTTAATGACGAGTGTTGGACAATTTTATTGTGTTTTCAGTTTTTGAACCATAGGCTAATTTGAATCTTGCATTAATTTTTCATGTGGAATCATTGCAAGAAGATTCTTGAAGCTAGCCAATAATTATCATGCAATGATTCTGCATGACAAAGTAATGAAATTCCATTATTATTTATGTCAAGCAGTTTACCAAGAATATATCCTACGCTTTGTCGAAGAGAAAATTTTGATAATACAATGTGAATAAATGTTGTAGATCAAAAACTGAAATTACAATAAAATTATCTAACACTCCCCTTTAAGGGCGCGGTTCACATAAGTTTTCAACGTATTTTTTTTATTTTTTTTTTTTTTAGACATAAATTGTGATTAAATCTTCCTCTAGGAAATTTGTGTATCTCTCATAGTCGTAAACGTCAAAATTTGCACTTTACGGTTTTATGTAGGCTACGCCACTAAAACCAACTGACATACCAAACCGAAAAATTCACAGTGGATAACAATGTTGTAGGCTATGATTTGACATTAATTAAATATTTTTGTATTTAATAAAAAAAATGGTGAATTTTTAAATGAAAATTAAAAAATTTCAACCATTTTTTTAAAATACAAAGTACTTTTTTTTTGTTTTTGTTTTTATTTATGTGTGTCAAATCACAGCATACAACACTGTTATACAATGTGAATTTTTTCGGTTTGGTATGTCAGTTGGTTTTAGTGGCGTAGGCTACATAAAACCTTAAAGTGCAAATTTTGACGTTTACGACTCATTACACAAAAACTATGAGGGATACAAAAATTTCCTAGAGGAAGATTTAATCACAGTTTATGTCTAAAATAAGAAAAAAATATCTGGTACAAATAAAAAAAAAAAAGACGTTGAACTGAGGTGCGCCAAGCGGCATAAGGTGTGTGCAGGTGCGCAGCTATGACACGGCGCGGCGGTGGCAGTGAAAGTTAGCACGTGGTTGTTGAAGGAACACGCACGTGGCATGCGTGCTCGCAAGGTTGCCGCACCTTCCGGGTGCGTCACCCGCTGGGAGAGGCGGATCTACAACGTCCCCTCCCGGCTGTATGACGCACGACCCTTATCACGAGAGTCGGGGGCGAGGACTTCCCCCTCTGTCGGAATAAAATACCTCGGCCGAAAACTCGCGTCTCCACGGTAAATGTGAAATGAAGAGTAGATACTCAACGTCATTGATAGGAAATTTCGCGAAAAGATTTTTGCATAACTTTGTTTCAGTGCCTTACGTGCGCACCTGCATCTCGGCTTTGTGGTCAGTGATTGGATGCCGGAACATCCAGCGTCTGGAGGTTAAACCCGCAAATCACAGACGTGATGTGTGGCAGTTATCCGTGTACGGATTGGCACAGTCAAATGAATAACGACTCTGCACAAAAACACTCTGGCAATAGCCATGAAGTTGAGCTGATTAAATATCGCTTTTGAGAGGTGCAGCACAAGATTTGCACCTGCGCTGCATTGCTTTGGTATTAAATATACAAATACGCAGGTGCAAGTGGTCACATGACGGCGCAAAGTACTTGAAAATCTGCGACTAGCAAATGGCTCGACGCAAGTATATCTGCGCCCTTCGCGCATGCGCATTGGACAATTTTCGGGTGTGTGAAAGTGAATTAACATAAAAGTTGGATATCTTTATCTGTATCCAGTGTTCTATGAACTTTAATTATTTACGTTTTCGTGTACACATTTCAGTTTTTAATAGTTACGAAGTACAGTAGAAGTACGAGACTGAAATATTTTTTTTACTAAAGAAGCAATTTAAATTGTGCAACGATTTATTATCCTTTCCGCGAAATATATTTTGTGGGCATTTTTCCGTGGCACACGACGAGAAAATAGAGTTGGTTTGTTGATGAGGTTAATTGTACCCTTAAAAACTTTCTTTAATACATTTATGCAAATGATAATGTAAATAAATAGCGAATATGTTTTGCAAATACCTGGTTGGCTAATTGCTTAGAACAGTGACATTGCCTCTCTATTTTCCTTGTTTGGATAGGATGTTTCAACATCACATCTTTCTAGCCGACTTGTTTCCATTACACGTGATTTATATTTAAGAGTGATTCTGCTGGGATCCTCTTTATTTCATAAAACGGGAGGGCTATCATTTTAGTTTTAAGTCTTTCGTGAGACTTGCTGTCTACACATCACACCCTATCTCGGTGAACATTGAACTTACAACTACCTAGACCTAATCAAAATTTATTGCAGTATAGTTGTACGAAAGCCACTCGTATTCACTACACATTGGCGATGAATTATTTAGACATAATCAACGTATCACGATTAGATAATTTACGACTCGCTGAAAAACGAATGCCACATGTATAGCCCGCCTAGGTAGGCCTACAATCACAAATACCATGCCATGCAAGTTAAAATAACTTAGTGAATTTCAAAACTAGGTCACTCAAATTAATACCAGTATAAATATAAAATGTATACATAATTTTTGCTCTAATCGCGTCACACGTGGCACTTTATTTTCCGTTAGCAACATAAAGTATGTAAAAACTGGTTACATACGAAACCCACTCTGATGTGTTCCAATTGTATTACAAAAATGCTACTCTCCATAAATATAGTACTTAATTATTCACGAACAATCTCATTCAACAAAAATGAACACACACATTCACTACACTGAAACCACGACGTTTTAGAAATTAATTTTTCAAACTTCAAAACACAACTACGACATGTACGTTTATAATGAACACTTTGTGACAAGTTTCCTTCATAACTTGATGAAACTACACTTCTTATATCCTTGTATAAGCACGACAAAACTACACAATTTGAGGTTACGAAAAATATAACCAAAACATCACTTTTAGAGCGAAAAATGTTCACTGCTACATGGAAGTTATTATCTGCATGTAAACACGCGGGTGTGCAGACAGTTTTTGCCGTTCAAGTGGCAGTGAGAAAGATGTTACAAATTTTCTGATTTGCTTGTGTAAGTTGGAGAAGGGAGGCAGTTGCGCCGAGCCAAAATAGGCTCCACCCTTGCGTCTTGCGTTTTCGTGTATGTTTACGACTCGAGGTGCAGGTGCAGAGCAGATTTCCTTGCGTTGCGCTGCGTCGGTGCAAAACGCAAGTGATGATATTTAATCAGCCCCCAGGTGTGCACATAAGGTACTGAAACAAAGTAGGGCAGAACTCTTTTCACCAAAAATTCCCGTCCCTACTCATCGTATACCAGCCAAACTAATCAATTTAGAGGGATAGTTTATTGATGAAAAATTATTAGAAGAAGTCATATGTTAAAAGTTCGTTGGTTTAGATTAAGTTTGGTAACCTAAGTTTGGTAACCTAAGTTTGGTAACCTAAGTTTGGTAACCTAAGTTTGGTTAGTTTAGGATACCTAACCTTAACTAAACTAACTTGATCTAACCTAAACTAGGTAAACTAACCTAATCTAAAACAAACTAAACTAACCTAATCTATTCAAGCCACTACAGGAAAATTTTTCGTCATTGAAAAACCTTTTTACCGTAGAGCCATCCCATAGCATACGTGGTTCACTACAAAGTGAGCATTTTTCAAAACCATCTCGTCTAAGAAGTATTGTTTATAGAGATGATGGTTTATCGCAGGAAAACTAACTGTTTGCTGGGTTTCAACGCACGTTCAGCTTACCAGAAGATTACTGGTTTTCGCTTATACGTGGAACTGTTGCCCTATTTGACTGAACGAATAATAATCCCGCTACTGTAATGTTTGGTGCTTATTATTGGACTGAAGACAGCTACGTTGTGTCGGTTAGACGTATATCATGCAATCACACATGTCACAAGGAACTACAATGTTTTTAAGCGTATGATGTCATAAAAAAATTTCGCGATATACCAACCGCCCCCCCCCCCCCAAAAAAAAAGTGGCTTATTCTTTGAAATATTTACATGACAGGTTTTATGTCACATAGTGATTTTTTAATTTTTTTAGTTCCAAGAAAACAGATTCTCAATCGTTTTTCAACTGTCATTAATTTAACTTTACATTTGTATTGTGTACTGACAAAATACTTAAATGGAAGAGCAAAGTCAAATGTTAAAGTATTAATTTGTGTATAGGCCTTTACTTTGTGAACTTCATAACGGGGAGTATTAGACAATATTATTGTATTTTAAGTTTTTGAGCCATAACATTTATCCAAGCTGTACTGTCAAAATTTTCTCTTCGACAAAGCGTAAGATATATTCTTGGTAAACTGCTTGACATAATCAATAACGTAATATTTAATTAATTTGCCATACAGAGTCATTGCAAGAAAATTCTTGAAAGTTAACCTATAATTCTCTTGCAAAGATTCTGCATGACAAATTAATAAAAGATTCCGCCATTCGTTATGTCAAGCAATTTACCAATATATACTTTGTCGAAGAGTAAATGTTTATAATACAATCTGAATAAATGTTATGGCTCAAAAATAGAAAATACAATACAATTGTCTAACTCTCCCCCTTATAAGGGCGTGGTACATAATTCAACGCTAAAATCATTAATCTATGACTATAACAGTAGGTTTCTTGAAGCCAATTTGCGAAAATTAAACAATAGCAATCCTAGCCAACGTTTTAAACAAAATTGTTTCGAGTGTTACGAACTTCTGAGGCACAATCTCTGAAGCCGGAACCTCGTGCATTTAACTACGGCGCAAGAGATCACGCTTAACGAATTAGTAATTCTGGATAAATATTTACTCATAAAGTTGGTAAATACAAATATCTAGGATTGTCATTGAGTATTTTATCATATAGGCTTCAAAAAAAGAGTAGGAATCAATTGATGTTTTCAGCGTTTATTTATCTATCACGCATTCTTAAGGCGCCCGCCTGACTAGCGCTCGAACTGCGTGCAGTGTGCTCAGAGTTAACGTTTTTTTCTTAGAGACCAGTAAACTTGCGTCCACAATGCTTATCTACGAACAGAAAACACACTTCACACTACTTGTGAATGTGACTTAAGACACCACACACATTGGAAGTATTATTTTAAAGCACTCAAACTTGGCTGAAATCGGCTTTTTCACACGGTAATTTCTCAAGATATTATGTAACTGATTTGTTCGAAGTTGAGGTCTACAAGTACACTCGACTTTACTACAGTGACGCGTTCAATAAAATTAAAAGGTCACCGCTTAAAGTACCACAGTAAAACCGTTATGGCGGGAACACTGCGAGCGCGTTTACGACTTGGCCGTAGAGGCGATATCACAATACAAATGCCGGCCGACGTCGCTCGTAGCGCCTCATTGATTTCCGCCTCAAACACACAAACATGTCGTTCACCAGTGTTGAAGTGCGATAAAGTGGTAATTTAATATTTATAAGAAATAGTGTTAGTTTTGTAGACGACACTTTTGAGTGCAATTTCCTCTTACGAAACAATTTTAGCTTGCATACTTTTCACATAACGGTGCATCAAAGTAAAAATTTGCGTGTTCTGCTGCCAAGCAAATAGTGAAAACCAATTTTGACTTACGTACGTGAAACAATTCACAGTGAAATAACATAATATGGGCTGAGTAATAAAACATTTGAAAAAATTCCCGCGAACTGTTTTTGTATTTTAAAAAATGCTGAAATTGTAACTTTTTTCTGTATAATTTTGCGATTTTTTTCAATTCAAAATATTGGGTTCGAGTTTTTTTTAATGTTTTATTGCATACATGGGATGTAAGTTCGCAGCGAATTATTTTGTTTAAGTAGGTCCGTTGGTTTTCACTATTTGCATGGCAGCGTAACAAGCAAATTTTTACTGACACCTGTTACGAGAAAACTGTGAGAGCTAACATCGTTTCGTAAGAGTATAATGTACTCACAAAGTATCGTCTACAAAACTAACAATATTTGATAAAAACATAAAATTATGATTTTCTCGCACTTGAACACCCTTATGAGTACGTAGTAGAAAATAAACGCTGAAAACATTAATTGATTTCTACGCTTTTTTCGAAGCCAATATGGATAAAATATTCAATGACAATCCTAGAATACGGTATTTGCCAACTTTATGAGTAAATATTTATCCAGAATTACTAATTCGTTAAGCGTGATCTCTTGCGCCGCAGTTAAATGCACGAGGCTCCGGCGTCAGAGATTTTGTCTCAGAAGTTTGTAAGAATGGATACAATTATGTTTAAAACGTTGGCAAAAACTATTGTCTAGGATTGCTATTGTTTAATTTTCGCAAAGAAACCTACAGTTATAGATGAACGCTTTTAGCGTTGAATTATGTTGTCGCTGTCAGGCAAGCCTCGTGACGGCCTGCGTCACGTTTGCGAACACGGCACGGCGCGAGGCGAGCAGAATGCCGGCCGGACGCGGCATTATCTCCGGGCAAAGGAAGCAGTGGCCGCGGCGGGAAGACCTAGCAGCAGACAAGACTAGACAGCTGCAGGGTCGAGAGACTGCAGGGGAGGAGGCGCCACCAATTGCCACGCTGGCACCAGTTTATAAATAAGTGGACGTGCCGTTGTTGACACCGCCCTCCGGGGCCGGACACTGCATGTGCATGCAACTGGCACGACCACTGTTGCCTCGCCTAGCTCACTACACGCCATTCACGGTCAAGTCAGCTCTTTACAAGGGCGCTGTCTACCCTGAACCCTTGGCACGAGCGACGATAAGAATTTACATGTTAAATCAGATTAGGCTAGGTGGGGCTCAGTCACCTCTCAAGATATCGTTTTTCAACAAAAAAAAATTTGCTACAGTGAAATGAGAAAATAATATATATATATATATATATATATATATATATATATATATATATATATATATATATATATATATATAAGTAGGCCCTACGTGTTTTCGAATGATTTTGAGCATGGATATACTTATTTGGCCTAAAAGATCCTATACTCGCACCAATGGTGGCATTTAAGTAGGATGGACAGGTGACCAAGCCACACATATTCTTGCCCCTACCAAGTCTCCGTGGTAGTCACGATACATTAGCATTGTTTACTAATGTACGGTGTTGCGTAGTTAAGACAGTTCATCTCGTATCGTGCAGGGACCACGGTGGCCGAATGGTCATACCATTCGCCTCCCACCAAGGCGGGGTCGGTCTCCGGATTTCTGCATGTGGGAATCGTGCCGGACGACACCGTTGGTCGGAGGGATTTCTCGGGGATCTCCCGTTTCCCCCCGACCTTTCATTCCGGTGTTGCTCCATACTCACCTCATGTCACCACTCGATGTTAAACGCTGACCAAAATCTCTCACTCTCACTCACTAGTATCGTGCACACAATACACACGTTTTATTTCGTTAATGAAATGTAAAACGTCAGTATTAGTCTGAAGAACGTCTACAAACGCTACTTACGTACTCCCTATGAAAAATTAAACCAAACTACATATGCAACATATGGCCTACGAGGCTTGGTGGGTGTGATATAGGCATCCTTGAAATTGAAGCTATAAACTGTTGTTATTGTAAATATCACCGGAAATTATATGAAATGGAACAGTGATCATTGTATTCGGACAAACATGCAACCTCAGTAAATCTCTACCTACAACAGTAGGTAGTTGTTTCTAATTTTCTTAGTGAGCATGGTTTTGTCTGGTACTATACTTACGTTTTTTGGAGAAAACGTCAAGTCAGAAGCATCACTAAACATATTGGTTAAAATTTGCTGTAGCAATATCATGGTGTTGGCAATTTGAAATATGTTAAAAAAAAAAAAAAAAAAAAAAAAAAAAACGTTCGGAATCTTGGGGGTAAAATTATATTAAAATATCACAATGGTATCACTACAAAACAATCACAGAATAAAGAATACGGTGTAGGCCTTGGCCTATTAACATAAATAAGGACTAAAAATTTTGGAAAAAGGTTGTATTCACGGACTAAGCCAATATGACATTTTCAAGTCCGATGAGAAAAAATAAATCTACTTTATTAGTGTTATGGCCGAAAGGATGGTGCTGCAACTCTCAAACACGGTGATTGGGGGGGGGGGGGGG
>PNEQ01102406.1:0-14844 GCA_003012365.1 Medauroidea extradentata | reverse complement strand
GTCCATTCCATATAATGTCTTTAATTGTGGCTGATGTTACTTACATAGTAACAGTGATATCCCTAAGAAGTGTCAACATTTAACTGTAGCTATACGAAACAAAACATACATACCAATAAGGCTATCTGCAGATTTTAAATGACCACCATACCAAAAATTTGGAAGATATGGGTCTGATCGGAAACTACATTTTTTGTCCGCACAATGACTCAAAGCACACGGCTCATAATACCACCCCTTTCGCTATACTGTAATTACATGCAGACGACATCTTTATCGCCGGACAAGAACTTGTGCGATGTTGTGAAGCAAAACATAGCTCTCATTTCCAACACGAATGAATTTAAGGCAGCTTTGTTAGAAGAGTAGCGAAAAATTACACGAGAAAATACTGAGCATTTGTTGGAGTCGATGTCACGAAGACTTGCAGAGGTTATTAAAAGAAAACTTCACCGTACCAAAAAAATGAACGCAACAAAACAATGTTGAAACAAGAATAAAGAGCAAACGAATATTTCTCGATCATTGGGGATGGTTTGTCAATTAACTCAATACAATGTGTATTGTTTTGCTTCCTATTTTATATAATTTGTATTTACCGTGAATCCTAGTCACTATACGTATATTTTACTTTTAATTAGAACTTTTCAATTACGTAATTACATTGCGACGAATGATTATCATAGCCACTACTAGTATATGACTTTCGAACATATACTGAACTAGTACACCGACACATAACTTTCGAAAAGAAAATTCCAGACGCTCGCCGGGGAAGAAACAGAACTACGCATGGAAGGGAATGTAGGGCATGTAACCTTACAAAGATAAACTCAAGCAGACCTACTCTGAAACAAGGCAACAAAACAAACTACTTTCTTAAACGTTAAGGCGTGTCCGCCTGATTTAAAGCTTGGAATAAACACGGCCACAGAAGACCTTGTAGAGTATACAGGTGACAAATGGAAACTAAACACGCTTAGTAAAAATGTAAACAGTTGAGTAAGCCCTAAAAATAACTCCAGTGCAGAAATGTCTTGCAGTGAATGACAACTTGGAAAGCAGAAGAGACTGCTGGGCAGTACAAGATAAGAAGTACCTATTAAAGAGATGCGCATTATGTAATAAAATATAAGGAGATACGAAGGAAATTAACGCTGAGTACATAAAGTTTCCACGGAGGTAGGTATTACTAAATGTAAGGTAGCAAACAGGCAGTGCAAGCTAAAATAATAAAATAAGAGGGACTGATACCTAAAGTCGCAGGAATGGTGCACATCCACAGGAATTACATATGCACACAAAAAACGCATACAACCTGCATATATCTTCTACACTACACTAACAGGTCACTTTGTTGTCTCAATAGTTTCAAAATACCATTTCTTGAACCAATATATTGAAGTAAATTATGTAACAATATTTTCGGGTCAATCAGTAAAATATTTCGCAGCCATTTGGCATGGACGTATTGGAAATTAGCTTACGGCAAAAATAAGACATTACTAAAGAAATTTAAATCACAACGTCGATCATCACTGTCTCCAAAGTATTTCTCAAGAAAAAGATTTTTTTTTTGGGGGGGGGGGGGGTGAGAAAAAAGATACTAACTAATAAACACTACGAAAGGAAAATACTAGAAAAAATTTGCTATCCGTAAATAATATACAATATACGTAATGTATTTTTGCATCAACACACTTTTAAACATCAAGCCCCTATTTTTAGTACACTTCCTGAGCTATTCCTTGCAGAAGTCTATAACTATAAGGTGGCAGCTAACTTTCAATTGTTATCTCATTCTTTTAGATCATTCACAGTATGGGGACAACACTGATATGTCTACACCTCTCATTTACGGGGGCTTATCCTTCTCATTTTGGGTTTATAGCTTTTCTCCTTAAACAGGGAAGAGAGAGATTGTTTCGCATTTTTCACGTCGACATGGCATAGTTTATCGGTTCCTTTTCGAAATTCATACGGCGTGATTTCAGTTTTATTTTGAGAACACTCCAGTCGCCCATATAAGTGAATTACTTTTTTGTCAGCTGTTTCCCGTCACAAAATAACGAAGATATTGAAAATGCAACAATTTCAGAATATCGCCTAAGTGGTACCAATCCCCTGAAACAAAAGTTGTCGAGAGAAAAACTTAAAAGAGTGTTCAAATATAAAATAAGTTTATGTTTTCATGAAATAGTGTTAGTTTTGTAGACGGTACTAGAGAGTACAGTTTCTTCTTACGAAACAGTTTTAGTTCGCATAGTTCTCATAATAGTGCGTCAAAGTTAAAATTTGCATTTTACGCTGCCATGCACAATAAAAACCAATTTATTTAAATGAAATAATTCACAGTGAAATAACATGTCATGGGCTACGTATCCTAACATTTATAAACCCACAACGTAATACTTCGAATCTCTTAAAAAAAATAGTTGCAAATTCAGAAATTTATTCAAAATACAAAAGTTAATTAAATTACATAGAGTTTTTATAATATCATGTTACGTAGCCCATGGCATGTTATTTTACTGTGAATTATTTCCTTTGAGTAAGTTAACTGGTTTTCACCTTCTACATGGCAACGTAAAACGCTAATTTTGACTTTGAAGTATAGTTATGAGATTATGCGAGCTAAAATTGTTTCATAAGAGGAAACTGTACTTAAGTATCGTCCACAAAACTAATTCGTAAACACACAATATTATGATATTAAACGCACTTTAACGGCAACCCTACCGCAAAAGACAAACTGCGTACAGTGGTATCGCAGATCACTCGCCTGACTGACACTTTCAGCGACGATCCCCATATCTTTATTGGTGAAAAGTTTACGCAAAGTCCATTGCATGTTTATAGAGTAGTTTTTCAAATATGACGCAGGCTGATAAAGCCGTCTTTCTTTAGCTATTTTGAAGGGCTACGAAATGGTATTTCTTATTGACGCGATGCTTTGAAGCTACCTTTCCGTCATCGTTTGAAGTGGAGGCCCACTTTCTCTTCGTACATTGAAACAATGGGCACATGTGGAATAGTTTCGTAAAAAAACTTACTAACGAAAATATTGCAAAGACATTTTAAGCGCGTGGTATGCGGTGTCATTAAGGTAGCGCCAATACGTAATTTAATGTCACACCAATATTTATTTATTACATATAAATACCTATATATAACCTCGTATTATTTAATTGATTAGCACTACTGACGATGCTGCATATTGCCACGTAAGGATAAGAAAGTAGATGTACAGAACATTATAGACATAAATGCCAAGCGCGCAACAAAAGTTTGATATTATTTACAGATACATTAAAAATATGTAAAAAAAAAATACTAATCCTTACAAGAATTTTTTAAGATGTAGCCAGTTACCAATTCGCCTCTTAATAATCTTAAAAATTTTAGATATCCTCCCCTCTTCCCTGAGAAAATTAGTAATTTCAAACATATCATCCACCCACCCCCTCGGGCATTCCCACTTCTCCTAAAAATTTGACCTTGACAAACAATTCATTAATCTTTGAAATCTGGCCAATAAATGCGAAGTAATCAGTCACGTATTATTTGTACATCATAGAAATTATCAACGTTTCAGAGTCCATCAGGTAATTCGTCTGTATAGAAATTGTTGACGTGATCCAATTGTATTTTGTATGTTACTAAGACGCTATAGTTAAGAAGAAATTTTTAGTTATTTCAATGAAAATATTATTATCATTTGTAAACTGAACACTGAACGCAAGTGGTGAAACCCCACCTTAAAGAACAATGAAGAACCTGAAATATGTGCACACACGTGTGACGTTTAGTGGTTTCGGCTTAAAACATTACAGGTATTGCCTCCCGAAGTGCTGCAAACATTTGGCCAGAAAAGGCGGCCAACTTGAAAGACTGTGGGCCAGCTGCTGTTTCAGCTTTTTCTACTATGAACGTATGCACTGCCGTCTGAATTCACAAACACGAATTTGCTTACTGTTAGTTTTCTAGCGTCTCAGCCACAGACTACTCAGATATAGTCTCGGCGAAGTTTTCTAGTTGCGAGTGTTCAAATCATAGAACAACACCAGCGCTAAAGACTCCGATGTTAAGGACGTTGGACCGGTAAAAATGCTTTATTTTATATTTATGCCAAACACTGTTCATATTTTTTACACATAACATAAAATGTCATTTCCTTAAATAAAAAAATTAGGTCCCATAGATTTAGCATAATCACCTATCAAAGCCTCAAAATGGCTGTTGCGGTGCAGCCAAAATCGAAAAAAAAGAAATTAACCTTCAGAAATAAGATAATTCATGTTGATACTAAATTATATGGACTACTTCAAAAGGCACTTTTGCAAATACAAAGGGAAAATTTTTAAATTGATGAAAATGAGTAAATTTTTGCCTAATTTTACTTTTGGCTACTACTGAAATTTTTACAACTAACTTTTGTGAAACAAGTCATAAAATGCATTGATGCACTTTTGCAGTTCCTGTAATTTTGAATTTCTTAGTTAATTACTTTTTTATTTTGGCTACACTGCAACGGCCATTTTGAGACTTTGATAAGTGATTATGCAAAAACAATGGAGCGTAGCTTATGTTTATTCGGGGAAGTGACATGTTATCTGATGAGTAAAAGTTGAACAGTGTTTGGCACAAGTATAAAAAAGAATTAAAATTTACGAAATGTTACGGGTCAAACGCCCGTAAGGGTGTTCAAGTGCGATAAAATAATAATTTTATATTTTTGTGAAATAGTGTTAGTTTTGTAAACGATACCTGTGAGTACAGTTTCCTCTTACGAAACAATTTTAGCTCTCATAAGTTTTCTCAAAACGATGCGTCAAATTCAAATTTTGTTTGTAACGCTGCCATGCAAATAGCGAAAACTAATTGATCTACTTAAATAAAATAATTAAGTATGAACTAACATCCCATGAGCTATGCAATAAAACATTTTAAAGCCCACAACGTAATATTTTGAATTTTTTAAAACGATCGCAAAAGTACAGGAAAAAATTGCAGATTGAACATTTTTTAAAATATAAAAGTAGTTCATGGGATATTTTATAAATCCTTTATTACGTAGCCCATGGTATGCTATTTCGCCGTGAATTATTTCACTCACGTAAGTCAACTGGTTTTCATTATTTGTATGGCAGCAGAACATGCAAATTTTGACTTTGACGCGCCGTTATGATAAAACTATGAGAGCTAAAATTGTTTTGTAAGAGGAAACTGTACTCACAAGTATCGTCTACAAAACCAACACTATTTCATAAAAATATAAAATTATGATTTTATCACACTTGAACACCCTTAAGCACTGGCCAAAATCTCTTCACTCACAGAACGCCACTCAAGCTGTACAGTATCTTCCACAAATTACAACACTTTTGCAAAATATATACCGTAAGCAAGGGTGACTAGACACGTTAGGTGACTTTGGGAAACTTCATAAAATAGTTATCACGTGTAGAACAGCCCCGAGTAAAGACATTCACTTGCGATAAATTCCAAATCATGAAATATAATTAATATTTACACCCAGCTAACACACGTGTACTAGTGTCCCAAACACCGCACGTGACCAAAGTCTGCTGCTTGCGGTAGCAGGCTGCAAAAATGCGGGAATTCAAATAAAACACCATATTAATTTTCCCAGTTCAAATTATTTATTGGCCTAAAAGCTTACAAATATGGATATGAATTCTGTTAATTCCCTGTAAAAACAAATTACGTTCAATTGCTGAGATTCATTTAGGGAGAAACAGAAATCAAGAAAATACGGTACTTATTTGAGGACTTTCCCAAACAAAAAGATTTTCTAGAACGTTGGGAGAGATGAAGTGAGCTAGCCACTTGTAAGAGCGGCGAAATGGAAGTGCCCCGAGAAAACCACGATAACCAACAAAAACGTTCGTCATGTTTTACACGTGCGGAAATTGGGACTGGCCCGCAAGGGAACAGAACTTGGATCCCCGTGGTGGGAAGCGAGTGATCTAACCACTAATACTATTGCGATCACCTGCCACGACAGGCTAACCGCCTCATCGATTTTGTGTCTCACCCAAGGTACGTTGCCGAACAAAAAGGCGGCCCCACCTCGGGTGACTCATCGCGACTGCGAGCAAGGTACTAAAGTAGCTCGAGAAGAATTCTGTGGTCTTCTCGCCGCCCGACTTGTATTTACTAGACTTCAGCAGGAGATCCAAATAAACCACATAACCGCGTGATAGTAAAAGAGGCCTTACCGGTAGGCCTACGTTTTTTTTCAATAAATTGCAAAAAAATATATAGCCTACGTATTATGTAGCAATATGGGTACGCTATTTGATGTGTATTACAGTAACAAAGTTAAACTGCTTTAACAAACTATTGGAAAACGTGTTTTTAATATCTCTTTCGGGAGTTGAGAAAAGCAAACGTAAATTACAGTTGATTATCAATTACAACAAGGATACTGAAAGTTTAAGCATTTAGTTTTTTTTATCGTTAAAAAAGTATGACACTTTTTTTTTCACGTAACTTATGGTTAGTAAAAACATTAGAACATTAGTATGAAAGTTAGGTCAATTAAATTCTGTATCAATCAACGTTTATGGAAAAAAAAAATAAGAGTATTACGTAGGCAATCTAATTTTGGCAAACACACAAAAATAAAAATAAAAATAATAGTTCAACTTTACTTGAAATTAAGTGTCTCGGAGCCTTACCGAACTTTCGTTGTCTTTAAGAAAATAGTGCTAAATACTTAAAATATAATAATACTGTACTACCATATTTGTATTCACAGTAACGTACAGAAGACGAACTTAAAGGCGGTTGCATAGTTAGAAACTTTAACATTTGACTTTACAATAGCTTTCAATACATGGCTGCTTAGGGAGTCGTTAATACTGGCGTCAGAAAAGCTGAAGTCAAGTAGCCTTGACTCTGAGTTTTCAATAAACTAAACACCTAATCTCTAAGATTGCGATTTGCAAGCAAGAGCAACCAGCTGATTATGTAGGTTATAATGGAAACTGTTGATTTCTAATGTCGTTTTATTTAGCAGGACTGGGATTTCATGAAAAATGTAACAAGTAAGTCTTAAATTTAGTCGGAAAACCTCGTAAATAGAGTTAGAGAATTATTCGTATGTGAACTCAAGTTTCGTCAGTAGATGGCGTTTCAGTTTTTTTGCAAAATAATATAATAGCCTATATGGAACACATTATATATATGAACTGGGCTTTGCAAAATATTATAATATATGGGAAATATTTTAAGAATTGGGCCACTTTCGAAATATTTACGTGATATGCTTTTTTTGGAAAATAGGCATATAATTATTTAATGATTCATAACACAAAATTTCCCTTACGAAAAAAAGATTCTCAGTTGTTTTTTAGTTACCGATACTTCAACTTGTACGTTTTATTGTGTATTGACAAAAGTAACGGAAATGAAGCTTAATTTTAAAGTATTTCGTTGGGGATTAGGCCTTTAATACACAATCCATAAGCATTTGAATACAATACACGGGCGGCTTTTATATAAAAGGAACCAAGCGACATTTTTGATTGAGTTATGTGCATCTAGTACATAACAAAACCTTTAAATGTTGCTTACATAAACAGAACCAAGTGCCATGTTCCTTGTGCTACCTTCTGCAATGCACTGAACCAACCACCATACAATCAACTTAATTTTGCAAGCTGTTTTTCTCAGTTTAAAGGATATGTCGCTTGGTTCTTTTTATATAAAAGCCGTCCAAATATAACTCCTGTTCACATCCTACACATGTGCGTGTAGCCGTGTACACTTCGGTATAAGTCCACAAAGGTCTAATTAAAAAATATAATAATAATAATAATAATAATAATAATAATGCTACCAATGACCAGGAATAATAAGGAAACGAGGAAAAAAACTTAACAAAACAACAGCCGGCATACGCAAACCCGCGAAATCTTGGATACGAAATATAACTTCTATGACATGACGTGCAGTAGGATTTAATGTTCATTTGTAGGCCGCCCTATACAAGATAAGACTGAATTCTACCGACAAACTATGTGGGGCAAGTCCTTATGACGAATAATTTAGGGGATTACATTTAACAGTTTGACCGAAAGAGCATAGTAAGGAAGTAACGACGCACATGAAAATGGACGTGCAGGATCGATTGAAATATAACTATCTAAAACCGCTAGATATATATTAAAAAGCATACGGATACGTGTTGGAGAGTAAGAAGACTGGTTCCCTAACGACATGAAATTGTTAAGGCTCGGCGTCAGTCGTCATACTGAATTATTTTATTTTTCGCTCTTATGAAATTCTGAGAAGAAAAGTGTACAATTTGCTACTATAATATCAATTACATTTACCTTGCGCAACAATAAAAGCATCGTAGTTGAACTTTTACCGTATATATAAGCCGCAATTAGTCGAGCAAATTAAGAATATGTATACAAAAAAATCTCGACTAATTGCGGCTTAAATATACGGTAAAAGTTCAACTACGATGCCTTTATTGTAGCGCACGGTAAATGGAATTGATATTATAGTAGCAAATTTCATATTTTTCTTCTCAGAATTTCATAAGAGCGAAAAATAAAATAATTCAATATGACGACTGATGCCGAGCCTTAAGGCGGCCGCCTACCTCACACTTCAAATGCCTTGCAGTGTGTTCGTAAACAGGTTTTTTTTACGGAAATATTTCACGGGTGCCCATTGTGCCAACGTACGAAAAGAAAACACACTTCAAACAAGGTCGGAACCTCATTGTGAAGACACTGTGGTCATTAAAAACATTGTTTCTAAGCCCTCCAACATGGCTAAAAACGGCCTTTTCCGACTTCCGTACTTCAAAATGTACTAACGGGATGCATATGAAACTCAGGTTGCAACCTGCACTAAATTTATTTGCAGACTTTCCACCAATAAAATTATATGGTCACCGCTTAATGTCCCGTAGTAAAAACCGTTCGGCGGGAACCTCGCACGCTAGTTCAGCGCTTGACTCGTTGAGGCGACGCGGCATTTGATGCGCGCTTCAAGGTCGACCTTACTTCTCCGTCGCTTTTGAGCCTCTCACGCGCAGGTAGGCGGCGCCCTTAAGGGGCCCGCCTCGTGGCACATGTGTTTGTGTGAGTGAGGTATCGTGCTACGGGCGACGTCGTATGGGCCATACAACGGTGCGTCACCTCTACGCTTAAGGCGTGCAGTCTTCGCGAAAAAACAAATTTCCTATGGGACTTTAAGTGGTGACCCAACTGTGTTATTTACGAAGTCACTTTACTAAAGTCCAATGCACTACCCTTAAGTGGTTTCACATGTGTTCGGCTAGTATATTTTCTGCTGTAGCAGCCTGAAAACCCCGTTTTAACCCATTTTGACATGCCCTAAAAAGGGATTTCTAATATGTGTGTTGTCTTGTAAGTACTTAAGGGCAGTCGTCTGAAGTGTGTGTTCTTTTCGTAGACAAACGGCGTGAACACACGTGTATTAGTTTCGGTGTAAAACTTTTTCTTCAAACACGCTGCAGTGTGATTTTATAGTAACGAGGCGAGCCCCTTGAGTCTACTAACCAACCCCCTTCGTAGTAAAATTTCGTAACCGCAACAATGCATCGTGGTATGATGTCAGTTTATGGAAGAACGTGTGTAAAAAAAGGTCGCCAAGTAAAACACCCTCCGACCAACCTTATCCCGAAAAACCGCGACCGAATTATCTGAGGGAAGAGATACGAGTGGCTTTACCCAACGCCTGTTTGGTTATGCAACAAACCTGGCCCAGCTACCACAGGGGCCGCGACGGTCAAGCTGCCACATCGCGTGGCTTCCACCTAGGCGTTGTGGGTTTGATCCACGGCGGGGAGCGTGTTTTAAACAAAAAACAATTGCCGTGTATAAGTGTAACACCCTCCGGCGAAATGTGTGAATATCTGCGACTGTTAGCATGGCCGAAAATATGAGGTTGGGGGGGGGGTTGGGTTTCAGTGGCGTAAGCCAACGTCATTGCGAGTGTGCAACCTGTGTGGCATGCCTCTGATACAATGGCGTGCTGTGGGAGCCGAATGTGGTGAATGCGACGTTTGATGTTTTCGAGCAGCGCTGGAAATCGACAGCTGTGTTCGTGTAGGTCGTGGGACGCTATTCGTGGTCCGAACTCGCTGACACTCATTCTGTGCATGATGAAGTGGGGGCAAATGCACGGGATACTGGCGGCACGGATGTGACGAGACTGAAATGGCAGGTGTCTGCGCCATGTACTAATGGTATGTACCATACAAAAAGTGCTTCACATGGTTGAAAACAATTCATCAGTACGCGCACTGTCGCCAACAGGCTGAATGTCACTCAGCGTACCGTTGTTCGGGTATTACTGCATCCATATCACTTGCAGAAGCATTGGGCCGGCCGTCTTTCCGAGGCGACTCCGTAGTGCAGAATGGTTCCTTCACCAACTACAGAAAAGTACCTGGTTTTGCTACGAACATTCTCTTTACTGACGAGGCTTTCTTTCAACGGGATCGCACATTAAATTCGCGCAATAGCCACGTCTGGTCAAGCGTTAACCCATATGCCACATTTACTCTCAGTCACCAGCAGCGATTCGGCGTCAGTGTGTGGACTGGTATCACTGGTGATGTATTAGCTACTTAAAACCCCGCCTGGACAGAAACATGTATCTTGTGTTCCTACGGGAAATTCTGCCGGAGTTGTTACAGGCTGCGCCATTGCAAGCTAGGCAACGGATGCGGTTACAGTAAAACCTGTTGCGCCGCTGCGAACTGTGTGTGGAAGAAGGAGGCCGAAGCATCTATCCAGCCTTTCTTTTAAGTTTTGTGTGAATTAAATGGAATGAGACACAATTCGTGAACGCTTCTCACTTTTCCCGCTGCCTGCATGTGTGGTAAAGATAAACGCTCATCTGGCCTTGACTATGCGCCTGGCAGTGTTATTAAAATATGCACTGATTCCATTGCAGCTCCATTACTGCATCTGTTTAATGAATCACTACTGCATGGTATTTTTCCAAGCCTATGAAATGGAAGTGTTCTAAAGTTCTCCCTCTCCATAAAAACGGCCCACGTACTGTGCCAAAACCATAGGCCTATATCCTTATTGCTTGGGTTCTCAAAAATATAAGTCTCTGATGTTTAAAAGGCTTATGTCCTTTCTTGAAAAAAAAAAAAAAAAAAAAAAAAAAAAAAACAAGATATTAATTAACAACCTACATGGGCTCAGCAGCTTTATTTGAATTAATTGATAATATCTTGATGGATTTGGACAATAGGAAATGTCATGTAGGACTTTTTTGTGGTTTTAGTAAGGCTTTCGACAGTGTCAATCATGCTATACTTATCCAGAAATTAAGTTTATACGGCATCAGAGACGCAATTCTGAGCTGGTTCAAGTCATACCTGTCCCATCGGTCTCAAGTACTACCATAATAATTTACACTAATTTATCTACTTATACCAAATATTACGGTAAATCTGATAATCAAAACATTATATTTGGCGTACCTCAAGGCTCTGTTCTTGGGCCTTTATTGTTTCTCTTGTATGTTAATGATTTGCCCAAAAGTGTCTCAAGTGGCAAATTTGTGTTATACGCTGATGATACTAACACATCTAGACATGGGGATATTCAACTGATTTGAAAGAAAATATTACTAAATTAACCAATGATACTACAGAGTGGTTTAGCTCAAATGACTTAACACTAAATAAACTGAAAACAATCTGGATGTATTTTAGGCTAAAAAAAAAAAGTATGTATTTCCCAAAAACCAGTTGTATCAATTAGTGGTGATAAGATAACTCAGCCAAACACGACAAAAATCTTAGGAATCTACATCGATGAAAAACCCTATCTGAAAACCCCATATATCTTATCTGCCGTAAAAAATTAGCTCTGCAGCATTTGTAACGCGAACACTTTCGAAACTCATTAATTATGTAAGTGCCCCGAAAATTATTTATTTTGGTTATGTTGAGGCACATTTAAGGTGTGGAATAGTTTGTTGGGGAAACTCTGTAGATGCCAAGAAGATCTTTAATCTACAAAAGATACTTATTAGAATAATAATGCAAGCTGATCTGCGAGCTACATGCAAGCCTTTTTTAAATTGTAAATTCTAAACTTACCCTGTTAATATTTACAAAACACTTCTATATTCACACACAAAACTTGATAATGCAATACAAAACTGCAATATACACAGTTACAGTACAGTAAATAAAAATAAATTTCACTTAACACCTCACATTACTTCATGCTTTGCAAACAACCGCAAGTACTCTGCCATTTGTCTATATAACAAACTTCCAGCAATTCTTAAATCAACATAAAAAACCTGTCTACATTAAAGAAAAAATTGAAAAGTGTGTTATTCAGTTATAATTTTTATGCCATCAAGGAATTTATGGTCACTAATAAATGCTGGGAAGCAGTAAGGTAAATCTGTATACAATGATAAGTAGGGAATGTTCTAAACATAGTTGCTGTTACATAGTGTCTCATGTTTGGTCCCCAATTGTATTGATGTAATGATAAGCTGTTATTAGCGTAAGTACTACCGTGTACAATTTATATAGGCCCTAGTAGTAATCTGTATTTGATGTGGGTGAACATACAGACAGTTTAATGTGGAGTCTCAAAGCAGGGGCGTCATTTCAGGTTTTTTTGGCAAAAAGGGGGGGGGGGCTTTTTTTGGCAACAGTAACCTTGTTGCATCTTTTTTTATTAATTAAGCATGTATAAATTAGAAACTTTAATTAAAAAACTTCAGTTTTACGTGCTTACGTTAGTATTATTTAAAAAACGAAAAAATACAAAAAAAAACCTTTTCCTTCTAAATTCGGGGGGAACTTGCCCCCCCCCCCTCCGCCTAAATGACGCCCCTGTCTCAAAGTAAAGGTACGAATGTTGTGAATTTGTATTGTACTATATTGTAAATATGTATGTATCTGTTATTTACAAGTCCTATATTACCGGTATAAATTCTGTATACAATGTAGTCCACAGGCCAATAAAGAATTGAATTGATTTTTAAAATGCCGTCCGCTAATTAAAACCATGATTTCCAAGCTCCTGAAGTGCCAAAAATGACTTTTTCACTTTGCGGTAGCTGCGAAAATATAATCCCTAATCGGAAAACCTAATAATAGAAACCTATTGGACTTTCCCACATACTTTCCACAAATAAAATGACTGGGTCATCGCTTGAAGTCCCTTACGCTACGGTAGTTTAGTACTCCGCGCCTAGAGGCGATGAGGTGTTTGACGGACGCGTTTATATTCGACTTAAGGGGCCCGCCTCGTGGCACATGTGTTTATGTGAGGTATGGTGCTAAGGGCGACGTCGTATGGGACATACAACGGTGCGTCGCCTCTACGCTTAAGGTGTGCAGTCTTCGCGAAAAAACACATTTCCTATGGGACTTTAAGTGGTGACCCTATTGGTTTATTTACGAAATCACTAACTTTACTAAAGTTCAATGCACTACCCTTAAGTGGTTTCACATGTATTCGGCTAGCATATTTTCCGCTATAGCAGCCTGAAAACCCCGTTTTAACCCATTTTGACGTGCCTTAAAAGGGGATTTCTAATACGTGTGTTGTCTTGAAAGTACTTAAGGGCAGTCGTCTGAAGTGTGTGTTATTTTCCTAGAGAAACGGCGTGAACACACGTGTATTAGTTTCGGTGTAACACTTTTTCTTCAAACACGCTGCAGTGTGATTTTATGGCAACGAGGCGGGCCCCTAAACGCCTTCCCCGTTTCGTGCCTCCAACGGAAAAAAGCAGCCGCAGCTTGCGTCCACTCACACACACACAACAATAACAATTACACATACAATAATGTGAGTTATTTAAAAAAATGAACGCATTATAGCATAATACAACATTAACATTAGTTTGTGGTTTTATACCATTCCTTCGTTCAATATGAAATTTTGGCGAAATTATGTGCGTGCACGCGGCTGAAATGAACGTACAATCTATTTTGAAATACGGTGTTATATTTTGGGGGATATCAACAAATTGGGGAAAAGTTTTAAACTACAGAAAAAAAAATACTCGCATAATAACTGGCACGAAAATCCCAAATTCATGCAAGCCCCAGTTTAATAGCTTGAAAATACTCACACAGTATCATCCGTTTTTTATACTTGCAATAAACAATTTTAAATGCGCAAAAAATGAAGATTCATAATATAAATATTACACAAGAAGCGACTCGAAAATACACTCTCTATCAGTTAGAACCAAATTCCTTGAAAAATGACCCTACATTGAACAATTTACCCCAAATACTACAAAAAAGAAGTAAACCATGATATTTCAAACTCTTTAAAAAGACACATGAAAGATTACCTCGTCAGTAAGGCTTCTTATAATGCAGAAGAATTACTTCATGATACAACTAAATAACAATTACAGTATATTACATTTTAAAATAAGTAGTGTTAATACGTTTTTGCTACTATTATTCAACATAACATGTTGTATGTCTCCTTTTTTCCTTTCCTTAATATGTTGTATATGTCTACACAGGAAAAGTGTAAGCCTGGTCATTGCAAATGTGTTTTGCCAAATACCGTTGTTCAAAAATGTGTTGTAACTTATAAGTTACTGGATTTATTTGCTTGGACATTGTACTAGAAAATGTAGTTATCTTTGACTAATTTCTCTTTGTTGTTTAACTTTAAGTACGACTATCTTGCAAACTAGAACATCAGATCTATTCTGTGAAATAAAGCCTAATTCAGGTTTAAATGTTCTTTCTATTTCAATTTATTTCACAGAATCTAATTAAATAATAACATGGATAGAATACTTCGACCAGAAAGA
>PNEQ01102405.1:0-26911 GCA_003012365.1 Medauroidea extradentata | reverse complement strand
CGTGAACATTTCTTCTTAAATAAAGAAAAAGATTTTGTCGGTGTATAGTAAAATGGAAAAATTAAGACTACAAAGTCTTGTTAATCCATTCACGTGCGTCAATCAATGAAAATCGTTTAAATTATCCCGCATAAGACGTTTACATTTTACGGTTCATTACATGTACGCTATTATTTCCCGTGAAGTAGTTTATAAACAAGTCAGATTCATGCTTAAAACGTTACAACTCTCCAGACGCCGTTACGTTATCAACAGAGCATCATCAACCAGCGAGCGTGACTCATCGTGTCCGGCTTGGGCATGGATGTTGTGTTGTTCTTTCACCACCCACGTCGGTTCTTGAAAACATCGTTAAAGGGGCGTAAAACCTTCTCACCAATTTTTCTACATCGCAATGCAAAGCAATGATTTTTAATTTTTCTTTTTAATGTCCGGGACAATTTGTTTTGCAGCCCTGAATTCATTGCACATACCAGAACAAAATAATTTTCCGTTTATGTGTCATTATAACCCGTAGTTACCGTCATTTCACAAGCACCACAATGAAATGTTTATTTACGACACACGTGCGTGCCTGGCTCGCTGGGCGAAGAGGGAGGAAAGATAAAGGAGTGAGAGGTCGGCCTGCTGCGTTGCATCTTTACTCGCGCGTCGCGCGCCTCGCTAGCAACATTTTACCACACGGAACTTGCCAGATATTTACTGTGGGATTATTAAAGGCTAAGTAGCGATGGACGACTACGTTATAAAGTTTAATACTGTTCTAAAATGTAATGTGATGAATTTAAATCCAGCAGAAACGATTTTTTATGTCTTTTAACCAGAAAATAATTAATTAAAAATTATTAAAAATTTTTAAAAATTCTGTCCGAGTTATCCGAAGTCCGGGACATCGAGGTCCGAGTTATCGAGGGTTCACTGTATGTACTTGGTACTTGTAAAGTACAGCACACCACACGAGTGGCTTGTGCACAGAGGATTCTGCTAAGCAATCACCAATATGTTGCTCCTTTAATTCTCCGTCTGTTTTCTGCCTCACACATACAAACACAGTCTATCCAAAGAGCTTCCTTAAGAGGATGGGGTGTAGTGTCGGGGGAGGATGGTATGGTGTTTCGTGTCGTGTGTGTTATGTGTGTGCATGATTTGTGTTTGTGTGATATATGTATACTGTTTTGTACGTGTGTTTATATGTACATAACTGTGTGTATGTGCACACATTTTTCTGTTTTTTCTCTATACTGCTGCAGTGTCTATTAAACATTTGTATGAGTAATTATTTTGAAATACTGTATGGTCCATATAGCCACCAACATACACTTCTAAATGAGCATCAGAGCGTTACTCAAGGTAATACTGTACTGTAAAAAAATTGCACTGTTTCTGTTCACCTAACTTTAAGCTTCTTTAAATTCAAACATACCAACAACTGGTCATGGTACATTACAGATTGTTTTGTTCTGAAATACAGTACTAAAGTTCTGCTTTGCTATAATTGACAGGGTGCAAGTTTTTCAGCATACAAACACACATGCTTCTATATATCGGAACGTGGAGGTAAGCATGTTACACTGTGTGTTCCAGGACCACGGCCAGCTGTCATCTTGGAGTGTCTCCAGCCACAACTCCTAGCTTTGTTCTCTCTGCAAGCACTGTACAATCATGGCTGTGGTCATCCCTGATTCAAGGTGTATCCATGTACAGCCAGGAAGAGAGGTTTACCAATGACTGTAATACTGTATGTTGGCATCAGCAAGTTGCCAGTGCTATCTGTAGTGCACACACTGTCGTACAACAGACTGGAGCTGTTGCATTGTTTGGTGGAGAGCATTTTACCTCTCACATTTCCAGAAGTTACAAGTGTGTGTGTGTGTGTGTGAGTGAGCTGTATCCCCAGCATCAAATATGTACCTCTCTTTTTTATTTGTGTTTCTTACTTTGATAATGAACATAGCTTTCCTATGGGTGTACAGTAGGTTGCTACAGGTCTTTAAGAGACCTCCTGGAAGCAATCCAACATCACACCATCGCATACATCATGCGAGCTAGCACGAGCCCATTCTACAAAATAGTGCAATTGTTACAGACCATCAAGGTTAACAGCAAACAGACCTTTAAGGACTTGATCCACCATGGAAAAATCATCACACTAACATTTGGCCTTTCTGTTTTAATATGATAAAGGGCATAGAAACAATGCTCCCCACCACTCCACTGGCTTGTATATTAGCAGCTGCAGTTTCCAGTGTTGTACCATTATTTGACCTGGTGTACCATGTACCATGACGAGACTGTCATGGTACGCAAATGTACCATAATCTGAGTAACTATTGGATTTCGGGCGATTTTCATTGTAATGTATAGTTGACGACTCGCCATGACTTACCTGCTCTCTAACTTCACAACTCCAGATTAAAACATGTCCTCAGTATCATATTATTATTTCATAATGCCGCCTTTCTTATCTGTAATGTAATAGACTACGACATTGACGGGGAATTAGGGGACTGCCTGTCATATCGTATGACGGTGGTAGTGCTACTTCTTAGTCTGTGGGGGAAGGCGGGAATGAAACGTGGGAAAGCTTGCCACTGTACTCTGTGTCACGAACAGTATCGTACTTCAGATCCAGATCCCGCCGCGTCGGCCCTTTTGACTGAAACGCCTTAACATGTTAGAAAGTTAGAATTATACAAGAAAAGTTTATATTGCTAATTACATTTCTCAGTGTTGCTTTGTGGTAAAGTTGTGTTAATGAATCATGAGATCGTGTGGAGAAGACTCTGATGAACTTGGAGTGCATTCGCCCGCCAAGAAAAAAATGTGTTCTCAAAAGTGGGAGGGAAAAAACTTGTTCAGTAATATCGTTCGCATTGGAAAAAAGTGGATGACTTGAAACTCTGGGTGAGTCCTATCCTAGGAGACTCTTTTAAAGAAAAATGTAAATGTTGTAATGTAAGCTATATCCATTTCAAAATTTCATGGAAATACTGGCAAATATTTGAAATCAATGAAGGATGCGAACATGAAATTAATAAATTGTATGAGTTATTTCTTAAACCCGACTTAATCTGGTACCCCTCTTGAAAACCAAGTTAAAGAAGCGGAAATAAGGACTGCAGCGTATTTTGTTGCATCCAATATTCATTTTTCTGCAATGGACCATTTAGTAGAGGTTGTGAAAATAAATTTCCCTGACTAAAATAATTTTGTGATTTTGAAAGCATGATCTGATTGATCTATTTCCATTTGTACATATTTAATACCAGTAGTATAAAATTAAAATTTAAATTTAAAAAAAAAAAAAAAAAACATTTAGGTAGTAAAAAAATACAGTATTAACAAAATGGTAAATTTTTAAATTTGTTATAAATGTACCATGTTTTAAGCCACTGTACCATAGTTTTGAATGTTCTGTACCATAACAAAGAACTTACGATCTAACATCACTGGCAGTTTCTGGAGGCGATCAGTCAAGGAGAGACAGTCAGACGGGAAGGATTTAGTATCGTCCTCTTATCTCCCTCCTGGTAAACCAATACGCATGTTGCGAGCACCTTCCTTCTCCCTCCCCTCCACGGAGTCTACAAGCAGGCTGCCTGCAGTGCGATGTTGTCAAGTCGCTATGGAGTTGTCACCTGCCCTCAGCCTGTGGGTGGCCGTGTCATGCCTCTGAGCTCTCGGGCCTGGCCGCCACATGTGTAACCCAACACTGGCTGCCTATTCACAGTTTCCCATACTTCCTGTGTATCATTCCAAGCTGGTACTGTGCACTTTCAAGCATCATAAACACTCCATTACACCCAATCGCCAAATTTATAAGGCACACTGTGGATGCTGTATAAATAAACTATGTATTCTGATAGCCAAATATTCCTGTATTTACTCATGTGTAGTGCGCAGTTTTATTCCAAAATAACTGATTAAAATTCAGTGGTGCATGCTATACACGAAAAATAGAAAAAAATACTTGGGGGGGGGGGGGAAAAGGTGAAGTTAGTTGTAAACTGAAGGGTGTCAAGAGTGGGAGGCAGAGAGCGTGGAGAGAATGGTTCTCACCGCCTGCCCGGTTCCGCTATCATCTCTCCCCCTCCCCACCTTGCTATGCTGTAATCACTGCTAAAACCATAATTTTATTTGTCCTTATCCACATTTCTGTTCAAAATGTTATTTAGTGTTTACACAATATGTGAGTTAAAACTTGTCTGATGATTGCCAGAAGTTTACTAGCTTTAAACTGTAGTATGCTGCTCGGCAATTTGACGTGGAAGAAACGAAAGTTAGTAGGTGGCAGGCGGAAGCAATATGAGAAGTTAATTGTGACGTCACTGTGATCAGCTATCTTTCCGTGAGGAAAGAAAGGGCGAAAAAAAGGTGACACTGTTCTTTCCCCCCCCCCCCCCCTTGGGAGATAGAAGGCAAGGCAGAGTAGCAAAGTGCTGGTTGGGGCCACCCCCAGCTGCATTCTGTAGCCTTGCTCTGCTGTAATGGCACGTTATCTCTAGGGCGGGATGGGGGGCAGAAGCAGTTGGCGCACAGCACAGCAAAAGAGGAGAGGGAGTGTTGTGCAGAGCACACGCTATGCACACACACACAGGCACAGGCTTGCGTATTTATTATTCCTATAGCAGTAGAGACACGGAGCGGAGCGAAGCACCCGACGTATGCCGGAAGCAGCCGAGTTGTACCGAGTGCTCCGAGGAATGTTCACTCCCGCCCGGTCTGCCGTTTTAACACGGAACTTACATTCGTGTCTGCGGGGTGAGAACAACCGTGGGTCTTGTTGCTTATAACAGCCTTTCCTTTCTCACACAGAACTAAAGTTTGTGAATGCTTAAAGTACCGTTGCGTAAAACATGACGCACTACAGTAGCGTTTGTTTTATTACACGTAATACGATATTTTAAATACGTTTTTATGCACTTCAAATGAGTTGCTGGGAGTTACGGTTATTCTTTTTTTGACGAAACTATTTAACGTTCATTATTTTTTAATATGTTTGAAAAGAACACCCATTTAAAACTTTTTCACTTTTCTTTTTAATTCGGCACGTTTATTGCAAACACCATTTTCGGGCACCTCAAAATAACCAAAAACAGGTTTTCCGGACTTCGTATCTGGCAAAATAACAACCGGTTTCTTAAAACAGAACTATGAAAATTAGCGTTAGACTTTGAATATGCCATGACAATGCAATATAAATGGAATAAAGTGTGGAAAATTGTTATTTAAGTAATAAAAAACTATTGAAAATTTATATATACGTTACCACACTTTAAAAATTATAATTAGATTATATCACTCGAACAAGACTGAAAAGCAAATAACAACGTTATAAAAATAATTTCATAAATCGGTATAGAGATTATAAAATAATTTCTCGTGTAAAATACTCGTAAGATTTAAAACGAAAATAAGTGAGGCGTATGCAATAGATAATAATGCATAAATATTTCACCCAAGTCTCTTATAACGATTTCATTGCACTGCAAATTATATGAACCGTAGTGTGAGTTTTCTTAACGACATCTACTCTCTACACGTCTTATTATTATCTTTTGCATGCGCAACACATTTCTAGTTTAAAATCTTACAAATATTTTCATACGTGAAATTAGTTTATACTTTAAAACGTAGTGCATTATTACATTATTATTTAATTTATTAAGTCACGAAAAGTAAACAACCAAGATACCTAATTATTGGAACAAAAAATATTGTAGAAAAAATTATTGATGCCCTTGGAGGAAGAGAGGGCATGCTACGTATGTAAGTGTCTAAAAAAAAAAATAAGAGTGAATCTTGGTGATTGGCATACATGTGTTAGGAACATACAGTATTACAATTAATAATAAGTTTTAACGAACATTAGAATATTTTCTTTCCAAGTAATTGTTATTGCTAGATTCTGAGACGTTTACAAATGTACATGCCTTTTTCCGCCCCCCAAGGTATTCAAATATTTGCATTTATAATTTTAAAAAAATAAAATATTTCTCGAACCAATATTACTTGGAATGAAAGTATTTTTAAACCTCACACTGGCCAGGAAAGTTGACTATGTAACCTATGTTATTGAAATAATTGGAAGGAAGTTCATATCTATAAAAGGATTGACTTATTGGTTGCATGTCAGTAAGTTAAATACATACCTAGAGTATGGGCACAAAAATTCCACCGACAATCATTAACTGAGCATTGGCTACATTACTTGTAACGTTTTGTTGTGATTACATCGTCTTGTGTTTTTGTATATTGGTTTTGGTTTCTTATTTCTGTTTCATTTCAACTGCGTTAGGAGAGAGTAAATATTCTTTCATCTTCATAAATATGTATTTTAGGGCAGTTCTCTCCGAGCGCAAGCTTTCCTAGTAAATAGCGGCCTTCCGAAGTCCCTGCGGTAGAATTTGGAAATAAATCTCCAAATGTGTAGTGAACAAGGGCTTAATGTTTGCAGAAATTTTCTATTTTCCCACTGAAGTATGGATATTTACATCGTAGAGAACTCCCTGAGTGGATAAGCTCGGCACATGGTACACATGTCATTCACTTTCACAATTTTAGATGCACGTTTACTCTGCAAGTTTATGTGCGTAAGTTTGTCTGCCAAAAATAGAACTACCCATTCCTCCATCCTAGAAAGAACATTATTAACATCCATAAAAAAGTTCATTTCAGGAACATACTGTAACTTTTCAATGTCCAGGTCAAGTTGCTATTCTATTTCAGAATACATTGTTTGTAACAGTATCAAATTTGTTTTTAAAACATAAAAATTGGCAGGCTATTAAAATGGCTTAAAAGACTTAAAAATTATTCACCTTATGGGGGATGTTTCCTTAAAATCTTGTTTTCATTAAAATTCTATATACTTTTAATTGCATGTTAATTATTTTAAAAAAATAGCTAGGAAGGACACACAGAATGTGTGAATAGCTATTCATTTTCATTATTCACATTTGTTTTTATATCTTTACTGTTTTGCTTTGTGTAACCTGAATTTGGTATAAACAAATTATTCAGTCTTACATCAGTAAATAGTATAGATAACAGTCATCTCACTTAAGCTGTAAAAAATCTATTATGTATTGTTTATGTCATTACTGGCTTTGATCTAGAAAACTGCCTCCTTAAGGAAAGTTTTGTCATAATTTCACTGACGCTGAATGATGCGGGATAGTTTGTTATTTAGGAAAGGCCTCCGAGTCCGAACTTTAAAAACAGTACAAGCAAGTAATGTGCTCTGCATTTATGAATAATTACACAAAACAGTATTTGAAAACCCTTATAATTGCCATGGTCTCATGTCTATGCTGTTCCGAGAACAATTTTTCTTTAAATGGTAAAAGGTAGCAGCATTTTTTTATATGTATAAAAAAATCAGTAACACATGTGCTGCAAATAGTTCTAATTGCTTAACCTAATTTTTCTACATGAAAGTTAAATAATTTGGTTAACTATTGACAAAGCCATTCCTTGAACCAAAATCAGACAACTTTTGTTTTGGGAGGAAAAATAAGCTACACAGGAAGTCTCAAAGCACATGTGCGTAACTGTTTTGATGATTAAATAAATACTTTTTTTGCGAAATATCCGGAAGTAGAAAGCCGTGACCTTAAAACAACGGGAAGTATTATGGACCCGGTCTACGCTACTAATCAAAACATTACTAAAAATTTTAATTTACTAAATTTCTAGTGCAGAGTAGATGTTAATATGCCTTGCAATCTTGAACGGAATCAATGTTTGCTAAGTAAATTTCTAGATTTGTAAAAAAAAAAAAAAAAATCAACTTATTCAAGGGGATAAGTACCCGCAATTTTCTATTAACAGAACTTTTGGTATTGTATCTGACATACTTACTTGATATCTGTTGTATTCAGGTTTTGACTAGCTAGAGGCTAAGTGCAATGTCTATAGTAGTATAGCTCGATAACTTTTTCTGATACTGTTAATGTAATCACGTACAGTAAAATATTACCTGATTCCTTTCGATGCTTGCTAGTTAAAAATTATGTGAAACAGTTTGATAACACTTAAGAAGGTAATACCCGTCTTGCACGGAAAATTAGTAAAATGGGGAGTGAGTGGTTTGCCTGCAAAATTTTAGTAGCTTTAATAATTTTTATATTTGTCCGAGAGTTTGTTTATTTTATAGGCATACATTGCGACTATTTTTTTTTTTCAGTAACAAAAATTTTCTAGCTTTCATAGTTTTTGTATAGGGGCATGTCAAAGCCAAAAAGAGCATAGATCAGTTTTATACAAGAAACTAAAACCAACTGATTTACAGAAATAATTCCCACTGAAGAACAGTGTAGTGGGCTACGTCTAGACATGAATATGAAACAGCACTGAATACTTTTTATATTTAAAAAATGCTGTATTTAAAATAAAAAACTGTAAAACTTCTGTATTTTTTTTTGTTACAAAATATTTCAATGCAATGTTTTTATACATGCCAAGTTGTAGCCCGTGCAATTTCCTTCAGAGTGAATTATTTCGTTACTGTAAGTTGGTTTTCGTTTCTTGTATAAAACCGTTTTGTGCAAATTTTGCCTTTGTGTTGCCACTACACAAAAGCTAGAAAATATTCAGTACTGTGAAAAATAAGTCACAATGTATGTCTACAAAAAAAAAATATTTCGTACAATTATAAAAATTATTAAAACATCAATTGTAATTTTTTTGGTGGAACAGAAAACTTAAAAATGCTTACTTCCTCTCCACTAATGTAGCGAACAGCATAATATCTCGGCGGGTTTAGAAAATTTAAATCTTAATGTCTGCTCTCTGTCGTAATATTCATGGGACTCCATGAAATTTTTCAGCAAGAAGTGGATGCTAATACTACCACGACTTCCATTCAAACATAGCTTCTGAAATTTGCCCTTAATCTTATAAAATCTTATGACAGCAATTTAAATGTTAACTTCGTTTGATAGAAGTGCGTTTTGCATTTAAAATTTAACTTTTAAACTGAATAAAAATAAAATTTAATTAAAACCTACAACAGCATAGAACTCCTGAATCTGGAATTAAAAAATTAACTCGTCTCTTAGGCTATAGGCGGTTCAGGATAAATATTTCACCTTTAAAAAATATTTCCAACCATTATTGCATATAATTGAACATTAACTGTAGTCTCCTTACTGCTTGTATGGTTGGCAGAGAAATTATGCAGTATAGTTCAGTATATTTTCCTATTTAAGTATAACAATACTGAAACAAAATCAACTGAAAGTGACAATTTTATTTTAAATAATTAATAAACTTTTTTTAATCAAACTATACAGGTACCAACCGACTGCAAAAATGATCTTACACCCCAAAGATTAAATGACGTGTCCAGAGAGGTTAGGCATTTCCCATCATTAGTTGTTATGCGCAAAAAGATGCGAATTAGATGAAAATAGAACTTTAGCAGGGCTTTTTGAGTGCTCACTGTATCTCGAACAGCCTATGCTAATTTTTTCATACCCATCAGGAAAACTGCATAACAAATATTCTACTTCAGTTACATTGAAGCTCAAATCATACACACATAAAGGAATACTGCGTCTGTAAATCACAGGCCCATGGCACTGGTAAAAATGGCATGTGTTTTTTTTTTTTACCAGCCGGGCGTGGGAACGTGCGTATGAGTAGGGGAAGGTACAGCAACAATGTAGGGGAAGGGTGCCTCACGTCACACACTTGGCCCCGCCCCATGTCTCTACTGCTGTAGGAAAAATAAATACGCCTGAGGCTTGGGCTGGCTGGCTGGCTGGCTGGCAGGCAGCAAGCGACCCGTGACTGGCTATTTATTGATAGCTGTGGACAAGGTAGAGACAAGCCACACACAGCCCTCCCCCTCTGGCTCCGCCCTCCCCCCTTCCCTGCGGGCACTCTCTAGCCAGTGTGAATGTGATCTTTCATCTCTCTTTTCTTTGTTGTAAGCCATGGTTTCCTTCCCTTCCCTCCCCCTTGGCCGATCTGTCGATACCTCCCTCGTGCTGCTCCACCATCTACTCCCTTGATTTTTTTTACATGCTAGCAAGGAATATAATTTTTTTTTACCTCTGGAACTTCTTGTAAAAACCGTGGTGCGCACTATACACGAGGGCACTATGAATGAGTATGTATGGTATATTTTTGGCGGAAAAATTACAAATGGCTGATTCACTCGTGTGAAACAGTTGCAGTGCGACTTTCAGTTATATACAGTAGAAGCTCGGTATACCGCGCTTCAATAAACCGCGCATTCGACTATATCACGGGGTAATTCATGTCCCCCAAGCTAATGTACCAGAAACTTCATAATCCTACAATGTACTTCAAAGGGACGTTTGTTTTGCCGGTCAAACGATCAAACGAGAGGGGCGGAGAAGGACAAAAGGCAGCGGACAGGAAGCAGTAATGCACGTATTCAAAGTTTGATGGGCCGGATGTGTTTACTAGTCGCCAAGAGTCTTGACGTCTCGCTGTGCGGCGGTGCGCAAGGCCTCTTGTTAGGGTGGCAGGAGTGGAGGGGAAAGTATTGCTTGGAAGGGGAAAGGGGCAGAAACTGGCACTAGGGAATCCCCAGCCGCTACGTGGGTGGGAGGGAAGTGATAGTCACAGCTGACGACACACTAGCAGCTGCCAACAAGAATTTATTGCGATCAGTTCAGTAGGCTTATTCGGTGAAAGACAGGTTAAACATTATCGACAAAACATAAACTACAGTATTTTAACAGTTAAACTAGAGTACTGTATTGCAGTCAGCCTGCCTTATCTGCGAACTTCGTATCTGCGGTTTTCACCAACCGCGGTTGGAAAACGCGGGAAAAGAACGTAAAATATAAACATAAAATTCTTAAGAATTCGTATTTTCGCACGCTCGCGCATAGTTTGCCTTACGAACTACTACCACGCCACTCGTGCACGAGAGAGCAGCTAGTTTCGTGTTGTCAGCCACTGTTATCTACTCCGTTACGCAATGTGCTTGGTGTGCGCTGTATGTTTGTTTACCAGCGGTCAGCGGAGGGTGCGGGCGGCAGGGGCAAGGAAGCGATGCAATGTCGAATGTGCGGGCGGCGGTACTTCACTTGAATAGATCTTATCGCTTGCAGCACTCTTCCAAAACTAAATGATTTGATTTCTCTCCGGCGGGCTGCGTCACCTGCCTGCAAACTGCTTCCACGCAGAACACGTGTGTATTTAATTACATTGTCTTGTTTGCCCGTTTTCCGCCCGCCCGCATGTAGTACACGGCCCTGAAGCGCCTCTACTGTGTGCAATTATACATGATTCCGTTGCCTGCAGCGTAATGTTTCCCAAAAAGAAAGACTATTGATCCTTCTAAACCGAAGAGAATATCGCAAAAGTCTTACTTTGACTGACAAAATGGAAAAGCTACATTTAATCAAAGACGTATCTGTTGCAATTGGCCGCAGGTACGGGAAAAAAAACGAGTGTGCCATTCGTACATATCAAAATAAAGCACGACAAATAGTATCAAATGTTAGTACTGCACCGAAAACTGCAAAAAATTTAGCTACGTTAATTTAATTGCAATCAGTGGTGCTCTATTATAACGGAAACCGCTAAAACTTTATCCATGTTTACCAGTGGAGTTAAATTTTTCAGTGATGTGTGGAAAAAAACCGCACCAAGTCTATTTTAGTATAATCAGAGATGGCGTATTAAAAACGAAACTGCTAACATCGTTAAATATTTTATGTTTATGATCCTATTCTTTTGTGCAATTGATATGCACGTCATACAAGCAAGAAATATTAAGAGACAAATGCAAAATATTCACGCCCATGTAGTCGTAATTGTGATTGTTCCACTGTTGTTTTATGTAGTTGACAAAGATAAAGTATGCATTACACGCGAGAAATATTGTTATCAGATGCAATTCTATCAACGCTTGTGGAGACACACACTGTCTGCCCAGTGCACGTCCTTGGCAGTGTAGGGTGGGTGGAGAGATAGCGCGGCGAATCAGGCCTGTGCTGTGTTGTAACATCAGCAGTAGCCAACCACCAGGCTTGCGTACACTGTTGCCAAGTCACCGCGACCGCTCGCAGTGTGGCTGCCGCGGGCCGCTATATCTAACTTGCTCCGCAATGCACACGCTACGTGTAATTTTTACGATATTTAAGTGTTATGGGACACTTTACGAACGTATTAAATATCTGTACATCGCACAAATATAGTAGCATTTGAGATTAGGGGTTAAAATTTTTTTTTATTAATTGTATGTAATGGTTTATGTAGGTTATTACAGTGTCTTGAATATACACAGTTTTCGTTATCCGCGGATATCCGGGAATGAAATACCGCAGATAAGGCTTATAAAGGATGAAAGTTTAACGTGATACGGTGGCAAATAAGAACATTGCGGCGCTAAATAACACGTTATTGAAACAAATTTTTTTGTTCTTTCTGGTCTATCTCAGTACAGCACGCATAGGCTATAGCGCGCGTCAGATTTAAGTCTCCCGACATGAGCTCTTTATTGAGCTTCTACTGTACTGCAGTACACAAGAATGAGTTAGGTGTAATGCGTATTACAAATATGGACTCTTAAACAATTGTAATAGAATTTTAAACAGCTATCACGAAACCTGGCTTTTAGAAACAAACATGACAAACAAAAATATATACGTATAATTAATAAGAACTGAATTTTCTTGTTGAATATTGTCTCTTATAAAAGTAAATACAAACCCAATAGTCACATTCATGCTTACACAACAAACACTATCTCACACAAATAAGACAAAAACCTTGATAGACCATCTCCTTTTAAAGTTTGCTGCGATATACAGAATTCAGAGTCACTAAAAACTGTACAATAAGTTTGAATATAACTCATATCATCATTTAATTATGACCCAATTCAAGAAATAATTTCTGGCTACCTCCTTCTAGTTTGAATAGAAAACGTTAGCAATCTAGTCATTTCATGAAAAAATACACTATTTATCTACAGGTAGCTGAAATACTTAGAACATTCTGTACCAAGGCACAAAATACTTTTACAAGCTCTTCTCTTGGAAGGCGAACAATAATTTTGACAACTAGAACAAAAACGAATTGTGTCTTGAATTACAAAGTAATAATTACGGTACCTATCTAAGAAAGGTCGTGCATGAGAAATGTTTTTTTTTTTTTTTCAATACCATCGTAGTGCACAAAATTTTATTTCAGTTATGTTCTGCAATAATTATTTCATTTTTCTATTGCACAACTGTGATCCAGACAGTGTACATGCCGTCCACGTTCACGAGCGCCCGGAGCGCATCAGTGACATCATGCATGACGGAGGCGGTCCCAGAGAATAGACCGGTCATGTCAACACCACGCCAGTTTCAAACGTTACCAACCTTTGCCGGAAGGACGAGCGAAGACCTGGAGGCATTCCTGGACGACTGCGAGAGCCGACTTCGCCGCTACGGCGTGTGCGAGGAGTGGCCTCAGTGCATTGGGAGGCAGCTGACGGGTCCAGCCAGTAAATGGTGGTCGGACATGACACGGTACGGAATGCCGTGGAGAGAGGTACTAGACATGGGGTACCGCAAGGATCAATCCTTGGACCGTTGACACCCCATGTAATGGGTGTCGGAGAAAATAATAACGCTGCGCATTGGGCGGTTGGGAAAATTTGATGCGCGGTTGCGTCGAAGAGGACTTCGACGAACCTTCCCTGAAGGTGAAGTTCTGGAGGGCCATCTTCTCCCCCAGGGACATGGTTTTAATTGGTCACTGCCCCCTCCCCTCACCACAACGCAATCAGAATCAGCTTTTCCCCCAACGAGCAGTCAACTTCTGGGTTAGCTGGAGGCTAGGACGTGGGCTAACCCAGGTATTGGGGGAGGGGAGTAGCAGTTTCCCTTCGATTTTTACTGCTGTTCCGGACGAGCTGCAGGAGTGAAACCACACACCAGAGATCTTGGTGCAGGAGGTCGTAGCGTAGGCCTAGTTTTGGTTCTCGTCGGACAAGGTTGAACAGGAACGGCAGTAGCAGGAACTCTCTGGCGAGTAGGATTCACGGGAGAAAAGGTGAGGGTTTTGACATGTGATGATGCAGTGGGGCGTGAGGGTGACGGGACTTATTTGGGAGGGGTGTCAGGAAGGGGTTCGAGGAGTGGTGGCACCTCCAAAGACCTGATGAGCAGGGCAACACCCTCCAGAATCTCTCCTCGACGTTCAGCTGTAGCCATGTCCTTCTGTGCCGTGTAGATCCCTGTGTAGGGGTTTGGTGTGGAAAGAACTTCTTTGACCAACTCTGCTAGTTTGGCATGAGCGGCCTCTCTTTTGCCTGCCCTATGTTTGGGCAGACCTTATAAATTAGATTTACCTTTGGAGAATAGTTGAAAGGAGAGCAGGTGTCCAGTGTAAGTGCATCAGCAAACTACAGGGCTCCAAAAGGCCAACAGGATAAGCAAAAGGATAAGACTCGTGAGTCCAGATGATATGTCTCACGTGGAGGAACTATTGAGTCCTATGCAAAGGACTGCAGCTATCCCAACCGCTGTTTCCCGCGCGGAACTCGGGCTCCCCAACACAAATCACGATTTCTGGTTTCTGGTTAGGCACAGGTGGCAGATGCCGGTGTGGGGAACCTTTTTTCTGAGAGACCTGCCCAGTGTAGTGCTGTCCCACCACTGACGAGAAGCCGTGGACCGGGTAGATAGACGGGGCGACAGTCTCCAAGAACAAGAGTTAGCCTCCGGTCTCTGAGTTTACTTACTTTATAGACCCAAACTGCAGTATACTCGAAGAGAACTGAATTGGGAGTGGGTTAAAGAAAGGAGCAGGGAGCAAAGAGCTAAACCAGACAAAAAGGATGCCAGTTTAACTGTGTTTTATTGCTCAGAAAGAACAATAAAACCACCCTGTGCCAAGTCGTTATGCCGGGAGGCGGCAGAAAACAGCAACCGAAAAGCACTAGTACCCTTGGGGAGGCCAACACTGTTGACGTAGGCACGGCTTGATGTCTTGCTGACTTGTGTAGAGCTGATTCTGTCTTCCTCTCATGCGATGGGCGACTTCTCGCGGACACGATCCATTGAAGGGCAGCGGACGCTGGAACCCTCTTCTTCCCGACGAGAAAAAGTTGTAAGAACAACTAGCAGAATAATCTTGGCAGAGAAATCTGCCATGGTTTTGAGTGTGAAGTCTCGGCCGCCGTAGCGAGGCGGTAGACGACTGAAACTCGGCTTGAGTGCAGGCACATTGTCTGCCTGATTGTGTTTGTACTGCCCCTCCTCGCTGCACAAGGTTATACCGACTTGCCAGCTGGCTTGGAGGGATCTCCCGGATGATAAATGGGGGGTGTTGTAGGGGGAGGAAATAGTACGTTCCAGCCGCGAGGCTGTACACTAATCGTAATACTGTGTAAATAGTGACCTTGCATTCTCCCTCTCGCTCAGTTAAAAGTAGGAGGGAGATGCAGTGGTCCGCGGTGCGTAAAGCGCTAGGGAGAGACTGCAAGAGCCAGCGAATTTGGTCCCTTGCAACCTTTTGAAGTAACAATGTGGGAAGCAGCTGTAAACAAGCATTAACACTGGAGGAAACCTGCTGCCGGCGTGCAGAGATGTGTTGAGAGATGGGGGTTACAGGAGTGCACAAGGAGAAAAGTAAAGATAAGAGTTACTGCAAAACCATTACCCTGTGTTGTGCTCAGAGGAGTAAGAGGAGTGTGTCGGTGTGAGGGATCTGTTCGACAGGGTAAAAGGACTCTTGTGTGTTTCGATAGATTTAATAAAACATTTACAATTTCATATAATTATCAGTTGGGTATGGCACCACTAGGTTTATGAGTAACTCATTTTCAGTTTTTTTGTGTCTGAGCTTGAGGAGTGGTTTGGACAGTGCTCTGTGGTCTGGTATTACTGAGTTTACTGGCTAGTAGTACATTACTAGCAACTACTTGATTCATCAGTCGCTGCATCTCTACTGTTTTTGGAGTCAGCCGTTTCGATTGCTCCTTTGTTATTTTTGAGTTGTTACCCAAGATGTAATTTAATATGCCCTGAGTCAGCTCTACCATTTCTCCAAAGATTTTATTTACTGTTTTTATATTCCTTGGGGCCGATTAAATATCACCACTTGCGTTTTGCACCGACGCAGCGCAACGCAAGGAAATCTGCTCTGCACCTGCACCTCGAGTCGTAGTTGGAATTAAATATACTCGAAGACGCAAGGGGCGGAGCCTATTTTGGCTCGGCGCAACTGCCTCCCCTCTCCAACTTACACAACCAATCAGAAAATTTGTAACATCATCCTCACTGCCACTTGAACGGCAAAACCTGTCTGCACACCCGCGTGCTTGCATGCAGATATAGCTTCCATGTAGCAGTGAACATTTATCGCGCTAAAAGTAATGTTTTGGTTAAATTTTTCGTAACCTCAAATTTTGTAGCCTTCTCGTGATTAAACAAGGATGTAAGAAGTATAGGTTCATATCAAATTATGAAGGAAAATTGTTACAAAGTTTTCATTACAAGTGTATATGTCGTAGTTGTGTTTTTAAGTGTGAAAGTAAATTTCCATAATATCGTAGTTCTTTCAGTGTAGTGGATGCGTGTGTTCATTTTTGTGTTCGTGAATAATTAAGTGCTTTATTTATGGAGAGCAGCATTTTTGTAACACAATTGGAACACATCAGAGTGGTTTTCGTCTGTAACCAGCTTTTACATACTTTTTGTTGCTAACCGAAAGTAAAGTGCCTAAAGTGATAGACGTGTGATGCGATTAGAGCAAAAACTATGTATACATTTGATATTTGTACTGATATTAATTTGAGTGGCCTAGTTTTGAAATTCACGTCAGTTATTGTAACTTGTGTGGCATGGTATTTGTGAGTGTAGGTCTACTACCTAATGGCAAGGTAAATAAAGTATATTAGGTAGGCCACTCCGGCCCTCTGTTCTGTCATTGGCTGCCCGCGTGTGATGTACCTAGGAGGAGACTGAGACATTCGCCGCAAGTAAAAAGCTCGCGCGCCGAAAGTACTTTAGTACTTAACACGTCAGAAGTCGAAAACTATTCAATCTATTGACTTCAAAATTTGTACAGAACATCTATGAACTATCCTGCCAATGATGCCGTATGTTAAATTTATATGTGTCCATTAGTTAATTTTTTAAAAAATTTTCAACAATGCCCTGTTTGCTACCGAGGGAAAGAAAATGCAGGGCAAAATATAGTAAGCGAGGAACTTTTTTGTTTTTAGAGATATATAGGGGGTATCAGTGGACGAAATAAAGAGGAAACTCTATGTCAAATTTTGATACCCTTTTTCAAGAATTTTGTGAGTGGGTTTCCGTTTTGGGCCAGGTAGAAGTTGCAGAATATTTCACCTATGCGCAGGATACATGAGCAAGCCGACCACAACATATTCTCTCTCTGTTTATGTGCACAGAATTTATTATGTTAATTTTAATTGTACACTATGTATTTGTTATTATGTACACAAAATTTATTATTTCAATGAAAATATCCCCCGAAAGAAACCATTGGCTCAAATACTTACACAAAAAAATTACAGTTTTCAACAAAGCAATTACAGTGATTTAAATGTGTACACTAGTGATGTTTTTCAAAATTTGTCTGTGATTTACTTTACTTTTCTAAATCCTTGCACTGTGGTACAATATTTCTAGTAACGTCGCAAAGAATATTATGAATATTATGGAAAACATTATATTGAAGTCACAGTTAAAAATGTAGAGAATACACGTACAACAGTGTTTGTAACAACTGATACGAACACATGACAACTAAGTTATCAATCCAATGCATAAAATGCACAATTTTTAATTATTTTTAGATTGTTTGCCAATATCATTGTTGCAAAAAATGTGTTATTTACTATGTTATGACATGCACGAATAGCCCTTTGTGTTAATAGTATTGCTGGTATAATTTTATATCATCATATACAGTATGGACCCATATACGTATCATACCACTGCAAAATGTTCAAGAAAATAATGTATATAAAAAAAGAACATGTAAATAATATTACCAACACTCTTGACAATAAATTCAGTAACATGTTTACATAATACGTTATTTTTGCTGGTAAAATGTGTCCTCCATATTGTTTAAATAGAATGGTATGAAAATGTTATTGAAAGTATTTGAGGTAGTCGTAAGAGTTCACTTCTCAAAACTTGTTGGTAATCATCTTGGCGGAAATTTACAGAACAAACTCTAGAATTATCTTGATTAAATGTGTCTCTTCGCTTACAGCGCGTTGCATACAGTCTCCTCAAATCCTATTTTTTTTCTAATCTGTTGGATAAAACGTCTGTAGTCTTTGACCCCCAATTAGTACATTATGTCATAGCACAGTTAATTATAGTTAAACGTTTTGCTGATTTTTAATACATCTAGTCTCGTAATGAGTATGGACGCAAGACTGCGATCCATTGCATTCAGCACTACAGCCATCTCAACACTACATGGCTGGAACCTTCCCTGTTACATCAGCAACAGGGCGCAACATGAGACGGGAATATACAAAGAGTGTTGATAACATTATTTTCTCGATTTTTTTTGTAATGATAGGGGATAATGTTGATAATAATAATAATATTATTGTCAAACAGGGACATTTGAATAGGACATAACATAGTAATGAACACATTTTGTGGATTATTCCTATTTTGCTATTTTATATTTTTAACTGTGCTTGAAACATGTCTTTCATAATATGAGTAGCAAATTTGTTGCAACATTTTTAGAAATGTTGTAACATAGTGTACGATTTGTTGGTACATGTGCTATCAACATTTTGCCATTAACATTGGTGCGTATTTTTGTATATAAATAGGATTTAGAAAAGTAAAATGGAAAAAAAAAAAAAAAAAACAGACAATTTTTGAAGAAAAAAAAATCACTGGTGAATACATTTAAATCACTGTAATTGTTTGGTCGGAACTGTATTTTTTATGTAAGTATTAGTGCCAGTGGCTTCTTTGGGTGATGGGGGGGTATTTGAATTGAAATACCTTTTGCGTACATAATAAATACAAAATATATGATTAAAATTAACATAATATATGTGTGCAGATAAACCGAGAGAGAAGTCTGTTGTGGTCGGTTCGCCTATATATCTCACGTACAGGTGAAATATTCTCCAACTTCTGCCTGGCACAAAACGAAAACCCATTCACGTAATTCTTTAAAAAAGGTATCAAAATGTAATACAGAGTTTTCTCTTTAATTCGTTCGCTGATACCCCCCATCTATCTCGGAAAAAAAAAAAAAAAAAAAAGTTCCATGCTTACTATATTTTGCCCTGCATTTTCTTCTCCTCGGTAGCGAACAGGACACTGTTGAATATTATTTAAAATTAACTAACGGACATATAGAAATTTAACATGCTGTATCATTGGCAGGATTGTTCATATATATACTGTAAAAATTTCGAAGTTAATAGACTGAACAGTTTTCTATTTCTGATGTGTTTAGTGTAACAGATTTTTAGGCGTGCAAGCTTGTACGCAACAGACTGTGGCACAACTCCTCCATGTGACGTCAGCAGCAGGGAGTGAAAAGAGCGAAGGAAAGCACGTGAGACGGGAATATACCCCCCTGACCTAATGGGCTATTCATGTAGCATTTCTCTTTCAGTGAGTCGTAAATCATGATACGTTGATTATTTCTAAATAATTCATTGCTAATGTGTAGTGAATACGAGTGGCGTTCGTACAACTATACTGCAATAAATTTAAATAGGTCTAGATTATTGTAAGTTCAATGTTCACCGAGATAGGGTGTGATGTGTGTAGACAGCAAGTCTCACGAAAGACTTAAAACTAAAATGATAGCCCTCCCGTTTTATGAAATAAAGAGAATCCCAACAGAATCACTCTTAAAAATTAAGCACGTATGTGGAAACAATTTGGCAAGAAAGATGTGATGTTGAAACACCCCATCCAAGCAAGGAAAACAGAGAGGTAATGTCACTGTTCTAAACAATTAGCCAAACAGGTACTTGCAAAACATATTCGCCATTTATTTACATTATCATTTGCATAAAAGTTTTAAGTAAAGTTTTTAACTGTACAAATAACCTCGTCACAAACGCAACTCTTATTTTATCGTCGTGTGCCACGGAAAAATACCCTCAAAATATATTTCGGGGAAAGGATAAATAGTTGCCCATTTTTAATTGTTTCTTTAGTAAAAAACATTTCAGTTTCGTACTTCTTCTGTACTTCGTAACTATAAAAAGCTGAAATCGTGAAATGTGTACACGAAAACTTAAATAATTAAAGTTCATAGAACACTGGATACATATAAAGATATCCAACATTTATGTTAATTCACTTTCACACACCCGAAAATTGTCCAATGCGCATGCGCGAAGGGCGCAGATATTCTTGCGTTGAGCCATTTGCTAGTCACAGATTTTCAGGCACTTTGCGCTATCACGTGACCACTTGCACTTGCGTATTTGTATATTTAATACCAAAGCAACACAGCACATGTGCAAATTTTGCGCTGCATCTCTCAAAAGCGATATTTAATCGCCCCCCAGGAAGGCATTTCGCCCATCTCAACTGAATCTGACGTAGAAGTTCCTTGATCATCAGAAGTTTCTTGATCTGACTTTACGTTTGTATTTTCTATTGGCTTCTGTGTATCGTTCGACTTCTTTTCTGTAGGCCTATTGGTCTTTAGTCTGCTCTTGAGCTCCTGTCTGTCTGTTCGCAGGTTCATCTCTACTTCTACAGAGGCTTGTTCTTCTCCCTCTAAATCCCCTTGTTGAACTTCCGTATAGCTTGCCTCTTCTTTCTCTTCCTCCTCATCGTCACTTACGCCGTTCTTCTCGTAAATCTCATCCAGCCATATGTTCACAGTCTCTCTTGAAACCGAGTGAACTTCGTACCAGATATTCTGGTGCCATTTCTTTTCTCTTCGTGTTAGTTCAAAATTTTCCCAGTTAAAGGCCTCGTTGCACCTGTCAAGAGCACTCTCGATCAGTGATCTTGATATGGTACCAAACGCAAGCAGAGTTTGGAGTGCTTTCCTCTGTTGAGCCAATGGTTTTGACTTTGGTACTTCAGCAATTGCTTTTTGTAGCCATGATACCTTTGTCTTTTTAAACGGGCTGGACTTTGACGACATCTTTGAAGCACGTCAGTCGCAGACTGTTCGTACACTGGAGCACTTAAACACACACTTCACAAAAGTTCTACGAGAGTTCTATGTCTTGTCAGTGGTCAATGTTTTCTAGCACTACTTATCATAGTTCAAACCACACATAGCTTACGTTCACCTGCCACTAAAGAGGGCAAGAATATCCAGTGCACGGATGGTTGGGCCTTCCCGCCAGAGGACAGCATTACAGTCATTGGTGTGCTGAGGATCAGGCCATCCCGCTTGAGGACAACACTATACCGCACTAGCCTCCCGCCTTGCCGCGCCGTGCAAGATTCCGGTTATGGTGCAAATTCTTACTGCATCTAAAGCAACTGCCGGGCTGCGTGAACTACTTAGTATTCGCTGCGGGAGCGCACACTCAAACACGTCCGCACTCTACAACAGCTCTCTGCCTACTCTTGACGCAACCACGTACGACACAGTGTTGCCGACCAATACAGAAACCAACACAACCTGCCACCACTACAACAAGCGTCTAAGTTCCAGACGCTGCCAACCTTCTCCGACAGGGGAACTGAGGACCCAAGATCATTCACCGAGGCTTGCATACAACGTCTACAGAGGTACCATGTTGCTGAACAGGAATAGCCGAGCCTTATCGGTGGACAACTCCAAGGCGATGCACGCACCTGGTGGCAGACAGTCACCGAGTACAACATGACATGGGGGCAGTTTGTCAGCAAGTTCTCCACACGTTATGCCAACACTCTCACAGCACTGCAAACGCAGCTGAACATCTTCACGGAACACCAACGTCCACAATAGGACCAAGAGACATTCATTCGACGGAAGGTGAACCTGGTAACCCGCTTCTACCCGAATGATGTCACGGCGGACGTATTGGAAGCAGTTTTCCAGACAGTCAGACCGGAATACCGCATCGCATTTCGACCAGCCATCCACAATGGGCTGGAAAACTTCATCTGTACCGCTGCTGGAGTGGCTCGTGTCGTACAAGAGGTGTCCCGCAACAACCGGAACATCAGCGCACAAGGGCAAGAGGGACGTGGTACGAGGGGGCTGCCAACCAAAACAGCGACAGGACCAGATCCAAACACCACAATGGAAGCCGTGAGCACCCCAGTGAACAACACCGGCGACCGCACACCTAGCATCCCGGAAACTGAAAGGTCACAGCGAACACCTCCGAGCACCCCATGTCACTACTGCCCAGGCCAGCTGTTCCACTGGCACTCCAACTGCCCACGCATATGCGACACCCAGACGGGAAATGGCAAGACGGTGTAAGGAGGCCCCGAGCTCGTGTTCCCAACACGGACATAACAAGTAAATACAACCGCAAAAATCAAAACAACCATAACAGTGACAGTGCAAACCAACAAAACAACAGTGTCAGTGACAATACCGAACATGTGTATTTAGGCCAAATTTTTCATCACCGTCAAAATTACGATAACTTACTCCGCATACCAGTGACTGTGAATAGTAAACAAACCGTTGACTTGATTGATACCGCTGCTTCACATAATTTTATTAATGCCAATTTCATCACACTTGGGAAACTACATGTGCGACCAGACTGTGCAACTTGCTATGCAGGATGTAACCGGGTATGTGGACGGCGCTGCAGATGTAAACATTGCAGTCTGTGACGAGTCAAACACAGTGCCTGTGTTAGTCGTGAGGGACGTAAGTGAAAATGTGATCCTAGGCGTACCATGGCTGATTGAGCAAGAAACAGTGATTGAGTTATCCCGTGACAGCATACATTTTGGAAAACACCTATGTAAAACAGTGTACCACCTCGGATATCACCAACCTGTCACGACACCACCTGTTGACCTCGCCGAGTTCGACCATGCAGGCCCACCAGAACATCAGGCCGCAGTACAGCATATCCTTGATGAGCGGAAGGCAGTGTTCGCCGCCGGCGACCCGCTGAACTGCACTTCCGTCGCCGTGGACCCGATACCCACCACGCACAACGATCCTGTCTATGTGAGACCACGGGACTACCAGCAGCATCAACACCGCATCATCGAACAGCAGGTTAGTGAGATGTTGTCTAATGGTGACATTGAGCCATCCGAGAGTAATTATAATTCTGCCATCACACTTGCACCCTAAGAGACGGAACTTGGCGTTTTTGTGTCGATCTACGCCCCGTCAATCAAATCACGAAATCATCCGCACCACCTGTCATAAATGTAAACAGTGCACTCAACCCACTAAGCATACCACAAACCGACCTGCAAATAAGTGCACAACAACTGTTCGCACATGTGCACACTGCGAAACAGACGGATGCGTTCGCGCAACAACGAACACAGGAGTGCAACCGCCGTGCTGTACACAACTACCGAGTCGTCGACGATGTCCTGAAAGTCATGCCCGGGTGGCGCAAAAAGACCTGGCAAACATATGTACCAGAGGCAGTCCGGACGCTCGTCGTTCAGTACGCGCATAACGATCATCTGGCGGCACACCTCGACTCTGAGAAAACGTGCCGCAACATCGCCTGGTGATACCATTGGCCCAGGATGGCACGAGATACGCTAGTGTTTGTGTGCAAGTGTCAGTTGTGCAACACGTTCAAGGAACGTCGCCCTGACGGATAACAACAGCACGCCTGCCAACAGAACCATTCGACACTGTTGCGCTCGACCTTTTGGGACCCTACCCCAAAAGAACGCATTGGAAGAGGTTCATTGTTGTTTTCACGATTTGTTTTCACGATGGACATAGGCATACGCCATCAGCTGCGCACCTACACACATAATTTCGAAAGCTTTGGAGGCAAAATTATTTTTGCGATGGGTTTTCCCCAGGGTGCTCCTCACTGACAATGGTAATCATTTCACCGGAAACAATGGCGGAGCTTTTGTGAGAAGTGGAAGGTGGACCACTTCACCACAGCCTTTTACCACTCCAGAGCCAATCCAACGGAATGCCGCAACAACCACACCACCTGGCCTCAACACATAACTGCTGCACTGTTCTGCTTGCGAAATCGAACCAACCAAACCACCGGCAAAATGCCCACCGATATCTTGGAGGGGAGGAACCTGGCCAGACCGGGAGAATCCAGCTGCCCGAGGGTCAAACTAGAACCCACACAGGACCGCGCGCAGGCGCAACATCAGATGCTGCAGGAGGCGCGAGAGCACCAGAACCAGTACGTAGCCAAAATTACACCAGCCACCAACCGTCAACCGGGGGAGTTACAGCATTGAGACGAAGTCTACACCCGCGAACATCAACAGTCAGCGGCCAGAAAAGACTTCTGTGCTGGCCTAGCGGCCAAGTGAAGTGCCACACCACATTGTCACCAGTTTTGGCAAACGTGTGTGCACCGTGCGCACTGGTCCTAGGCGGGTACGCCAGGTCCAACAAGACGAATTCAGGCTTGTCGGCGGGGGGATCAACACCGAAGCTCGAGCAAGAGGAGAGGAGAACGTGAGCCACCCACCGTGCACACCAACGCCTGGTACACAGGTACCTAGGGCACGAAGTCTGGCAGGAGGTGAACACCAACCAGAACCGAGGGAGATCGACAGCGCAACAGCGACGCGCAATTTGAGCTAGGTTGCACAGACGCCCCGCTTCCGGAGGCCGACAGGGCAACAGTGCACATCACGTCAATAACCAACCGCCTCACTGGACAAGGCAGAGCAGAGGCACCAGCACGAGCCCGGCAGGTCACATAGCGATGCCGTCACCACCATTTTCCACCCCCGACACGTGGACACCCACACAACACCGGTGTCGTCGGCGCACGTAGAGGACATGCCTAGCGACACCCACAAACCTACGGTCTGCTTGTATGTTCGACCGAACTCAGAAACCCTCGCAGCCATCACAGGAAAGCCAACCTAGCCGTCTGGCCAGGTCCCCCCTGTCGAGGACATGCGGAGGCAGATCCAAGAAGTATGGGGAGGAGGAACGACGCAGACGGCTCCATGGCCACCGCCACCACAGCTGACGGGTGCCGCCACTCACGGTGCACCACCACGTCGCCGACACCTGGTGTCGGGGCGTCACCCATCACCCAGACGTCACCGAAACCGCAACCACGCCGCATTACCCGGCACAACGGAACAACACCAACAGCAGCCCACGGCAGATGCTGTATCGACACGATATGCAGGCCCACCTGTGGGCCCAATGGCAGATCTGCGTGATGCTGTCACATGGTTCTCCAGCACCATGGAGGAGCCCAGCAACAGCAGACCCAGGCGCCGCCAGCGCCCACCCCAGTGGACATGCTGCGCAGGCCATCCACCAGCCAACAGAGACGAGCAAAGACAGCCGTGCGCCGGCGTGACATCAGCGGTCACCACTACCACTTGCAGCCACAACCCCGGGTCAGACGCTGTTCCACGGACTGAAGGGCGGCAGATAACGGCCCCAAAGGAGGGGGCGTTTGACATCGGACAGGTCAGCCGTTTTCGTGCTGTCAGCACCAGGTATGTAAGGAACACGCCCCAGTGTGTCACCACCCCCTACAGCCTGCGATCCACAAAGTGAAACCCCCCATTTACACTCTCTCAGGTGCTTTGCGCACAGCCTTGCTAATGAGAGCCATCCTGACAACACATACATTTCTCCGAATTATTTTATGCAACAATTACAAACTGTCCTAGCATACTTTAGTTTAGGCCATGTAACTTGATGCAGTCTTATTCTTAACCACTAGATGCACGCAGGAAAAAGGACTCAATAATTGCGAACATCAACCTTGCACGTATTTTTGCAAATCCAGTGTCACGTGTTTTGTACCAATGTAAGAGTTTTGTGTTTTTATTTCTGCAGAACTGAGACTATAAATTATGCCACACGCATAATCACACCTCTGTATAACCTTGTATAATCATTGTCACCATTTCATCTCCACATAGGGAATTTCGGGTTGTCCTCCGACTTCCGTCCAACCGTCGTGCTGGATTAAAGCCGGACGGCCAGCCAATCTTCAAATAGCGGGAGTAGGTCGTGCGCGTGTGTCAGTGCCGCGGTCTCGGGGGACATCACCATATTTCATCAATCAGTAAGTTGCAATAGCGTAAGTTCAAATTTCAAAACCTTTTTCTTTGCTCGTGCCCCCGAGACACCGTCCGCGTGGCAGACGTCGCCTGCTATGCTTTAATTTTGCCCACTTAAATTCACCACGTGCTCCAGCACATTTTTGCACTGCGTAAGCTAATAGGCAGTTATAGGCCCATGCCCGCACTAGTGGAGTGTAACCTCATTTCGCCTCACACTATGTAGGATGAATCCCGTGCCTGGCCGTACTGTGTTGTGTTGTACAGGCTGGCTCTCGGTAGGGCTGCAGTTGTAGTATGTGCCTTGTAGCGTGGGAGGTCTGTTGGGATGGTATCTGCTGCGGAATGATATCGGACGTACTTTGGGCTGGCGTTCTTTACAGTGAAGTTTCTTTCTTCAGCTTACTGTGTAGCATGCTACCGGGAGGCGGGGGAGAGTTGCTCGGCTGTGGTTTAGATTGTAGGTTTTGCTGACGCATGGTAGCAACAGCATCACGAGGGTGGCATGAGCCACGAGGGAGCAGTGGCGTTATCGCGCAGCGCGCGCTGATTGGACATTAGGGTGGGCTGAAAAAGATAAACTTTTTTTTTTCGAACTGCTATAGTGCGGAAAAGTTGCCTTTAATAATGATAAGAAAAACTATGTAAAGAAACTTAAGATCTGTTGATATCTTCCGGTCGCGCATGGTACCGAAAGTTTACACAAATAGACAAAATTTAACATTTATTATATATTTAAAAAATAATAATTACAC
>PNEQ01102404.1:0-26908 GCA_003012365.1 Medauroidea extradentata | reverse complement strand
TGTGTGTGAAAACTTTAAATAACTTCATTCTGCAATCAACGCAATCAAACACATATTTGGCTTTGAAAGATTCAACTGCACATTTTGCGCGTTGTACGTACATTCACCTGTATGAGTAAGTGCTCTGCGCGAAGGCAGCGCTATCCTTTGGATTTTCTAGAAAATAAACCCTCAGGAAACACACTGCACTCTTTCAACTGCCTGTCGAACTAAACATCCAGAGTTCTGAAATCCTTCAACAGGGTGCGGTATTACTTTTAGCTTTGTTGCAGTTAAATAAAACGTGTCTCAGACTTTCGGCAGAATGACTTTCTGCTAAACGATTTTCGGCACAACGATTTTCAACAAAACGATTTTTTCAGATGTTAACATGAGTGCAAAAATTTTCGGCGAAACGACTTTCGGGAAAACGACTTTTGCTAGTGACTATCTACAAATATAATTTTCGGTGTAACGACTTTCGGGTAAACGACTCTGTATGAAATTAAGGAAGATACTGAAAAATTCTGTAATACGACTTTCGGGAGAACGACATTCGGGAGAACACGACTTTCGGCCAAGTGACTTTTCGGCAAAACGACTTTCGGCAAAATGACTTTTCTGATTAACTATTTTCGGCGAAACGATTTTCGGGAGAATGATTTTCGGGAAAACGATTTGAATTCAGAATAGAGCGTTGAAAACACAATTCGGGAAAACGGTTTTCGGGTAAATGGCGCGCCCCCCTAGGCTATATTGCAGGCGAACCTTACGTGCATCACATCACAAGAACTATATAGTCGATTAATCAAAACACTGAATCACCCTAAGCAGCCGACTCGAAAACCAATGCGACGACAAATGTTGAGCTGAAAGTTTCCGAGCATGCTCGAAACGCCAGTACCAAGATCGTGGCTCTCAGGCGATGTCAACAAATTGAGATAGGAAAGTTGTAGGTAAATAAGATGCCGGCAGGCGACGAACAATATGGTGGAATGGAAGAAAATATTTATAATTATTAAAAGGGAATTTTCGAATGTTTTAATTTTATGACATTTGCTACTTTGAGTATATGGTCAAGTACGAGGCAAAATTCAAGATAATGGCGAGGTGTTGGGTTACAAGATTGTGGGAGACTCCACCGCTCCACCTTGTAACCACCAACGTCAGAAAACATACTAAATCATACTACTAATGATCAATACTCCTGTTCACACATTGCATTGATTTATCGTTTTAAACGTTCTTCCTTTTAGTGAATAACAGAAACTTTTTTGATTTGTTCGTCTGCTGACTTATTAGCCGAATTTTTAATTATATCGCTTTGGTTTTGTGCCTTCTTGACATTACATTTGTTACAATAAATATTACAATGATTGCATCATTATTGTCATGTGTTAAAACATGTATATCATTACATGTAATTTTCTATATCTCACATTCGCACAAAGTGATATTGTTCAGCGGGGTAACTTAATGGTGCTTTATGATAGATTAAATACAATTTTCTAGAAATTAAAGTAGTTTCACATATTCACGCGGGTAAAAATAGCTGTGTACTTATCAACTGTTAGATGTTGGGAACATTCTTCATCCTTGGAAACCAAGCTTAACAAAATTGTGTTTAGTTTATGTCTATCCAATGGAAGAAACAAATATATATATATATATATATAAAAAAATATATATATATATAGACACACACATAACGACTTTGTTTCTTGCAATAGGACAGAATAATGTACGGTACTATTGTGGACATATGCCATTTCTAAATTATGATATGCGATGAATCTTAGACTGAAACTAAAAAAAAGAAAAACAAACAAACTAACAAATTAGAAAACAAGCATAGAAATATCCCATAAGTAATTAGTTGACAAAAAATAAAGAAAATAAATATGTTGTTTACATGACATTTATTTTGTTTCCTTCTATTTGTTGACTAGTTCCTTTTGGAATATTTCATGTGCTGTTGTTTTGGTTAACGGATTTGTTTTCAAATTTTTTCGTATTTCCTTTTTTCTTAGTTTCGTTCTAAGATTTCTAGGACGACATAATTTAGCAATGGTGTTTGTCCACAATAATAGAGTAAATATGTATAGACACGATTATTTTCCTGCTTTTATTCGATTTATAACTGACGAATTTGTATTAATTTGCAAGTACTAGCATGAAACATTCTGCTTGAGAATTTAAAAAATGCTTAAGTGCATTTATTTATATTATTAGAAAATAAAATACTATGAAACACCAACCGAAAAACTAAACATATATAAAATATAAGCGTTTTACATATTGATTTATTTTAAAAGAATATAAAATTATTTGCCTTAGAATGTGCCCCAATTTCATGTGATATCAATTCATTTTAAAATGGAATACTTACCTGTACCAAATTTTAAGTCGCAAGCTGCACCTTATTATTAATATTATTATTATTGCCATATTTTGTCGTTAATATACCAATATTAATATCTGATACAATGATTTTCAAAACAAAAATTCCTGCCTTGAAAAGTGATTTGTAAAATGATTTAATCAACATTTTATTTACTTGTATGATATAAATCTTTACTGAATAAAATAATATGAAAACGTATTTTGTATCAGACCTGACAGATAATGATACAAAAGTTAGAGAAAATCTTAATGTACGTACGTTAACTGCTACAATGGTGGTAGTTTTATAACCTCAACAAAAGTTAATAATGTATTTGTTTTCAATAATTCATATTATGAATTGTTATGTGAGTAATTCATTAGACAATATTTTGCTAAATATTTTGGTATAGTTTAAAACGTATATTAAATATTGTAGTGTAATTTATTACATAATATGTAAACAAAATATTTAAATAGATTTTATTTTACATTAAGTGGCTATAAATATTTTCAGTTATGTCTAAACACGTAAACGAACACTAAATATGTAATTATTTCACATTAACACACAGGTACATTAAAGCTAACACTGAACATTCATGCATACACAAATAAGTGGCACAAATGAGTAATGCTCTAAACTTATATAAGATGAAAAGGTAGTTTGAAATAAGATATGGGTAATAAATTTATAGAAAACATTTCTTTTCACAAACACCTTATTAAGTATTACATATTTTCTTACTGTATAGATAAATTTAAACACATTTAAATTAGGTTTTCTAAACTGATGTACAAAGTTAAAGTTTGTACTAATAAAATCAGTTAATTGAAACTTTAACTGACGTGTTTAATGGAGGAACTGTAATTTAAACCATCATTTAAATTTTTATCTCTTATAAAACACTTATTCCTAACACATGTGTGCAAATTGTGACAGCTTTTAATGGTGCAATTTCTACGCACAGCTAGTAAAATTTTGTGCATTTTATGAAGCAGAAAGCGGTGCAGTGCTTCACTCAAGTGTTTGGCTATTACAGCAACATACAGTGCAAAAGTTCCGTCAAGAGCACAAAATTCTTTAGGCAACAATAAAGGCGATGGTGCAGTGACTAGAGTGCGTACAGAAAGTAAACCAATCTAGAGCCATGTATTGGTGCACAAAAGCAAATAACCATCTGGTGCATATTAGAAACTGAAATTAGATGCGGTGCTGTGCCCACACAGACCGATAACAAATTAATTAACCGACAGGTCAAGTTACCACTAACAACAAGCTGGGCTGTTACTCTCGCCTCCTTTTTGGCTGGGTTATTGGCAATGCACGTGTAATTCCCAGCATGCTTTCTGCTGACACTTGGTATCGCCAATGTACTAGAATAGGCATCGTGCATCAATTGAATCCCTAATTGTAGGGGGAGCATATTGTCATCCTTGAGCCACTTGAGAGTGAGTGGCCGGTCGCCAGCTTGGATAACGCACTGAACCTGCGTGCGAACGCCTTCGATAAGCTCGCCAAAAGTGAATGGACCTATCCTAGGAGGAACTGGAAGAACAAACTATTATTTGAATCTTTTCATTTATTATTTGTAGCCAGAGGCCATTGCCCAAATTATACACGAATAAATCCTGTCAATACTACAAATTATGAAATATAATTTTAAAATAACAAGTCTTTGACTGGAATTATACTGTATTTTTTGGGCAACGTCTGTGGCTCTTTACCATTGACCATCAGTCTGGAAGAATGGGAATCCTTAGCCGCTGAATTGGAAGCAATGCAGGAGTAGTCCCCTGCATGATGAGGCCGCAAATTCTCAATGCTTAAGGAGCTGATATATTCACTCAACTGGCGGACTCCTACATCGGCTTCAATGGGCTGTCCATCCTTTCGCCACTCAATTCTGAGAGGCAAATCTCCTTTGGTAATGAAGCATTGCACACCGGCTCGATCACCCAAATGTAAATCCGTTTGAAATGAGAAAGGAGCAATTCTTGGTGGCACTGTAACACAACATCTTCTAAAAGATGAAGAAGGTTTACAAAAAATATGTTTACACCTATATTTTTTTTCCGGTAAGCTATACATGACTTTATAAATATTAAAATTTTTTATATATAGATATAATTAATCTCTGTTTTGTCAGGTCATGCATATCAATAATATGTGGTATTCAAACAACGATACAGTAATTATTTCTGACATTTTAAGAGTAATGTAAATGGAAATAATCGAGACAAAATTGTACCTAAAATAATAATGTTTTAAAGGAAAACACTATATAAACTTAAATATTTATATTTTATGTTTTTAAAAATTATTTTCATACATATTTCCTTTTATATTTTGTGGAATATTATTTTACGTTCATACTATGAATGAAATTACGTAAAATATTATCATAAATGTTTCTGACAGTATTCTTTACCTGATAAAGCTAAATTCTATAATGTCAGAGCAGCCCGTATACTTAAGTTATATTAAATAACACGCGACCTTCTCATATTCGCCAATTTAAACTGTGGGATTCGTAAGTTTGTACAGTGACATTTTTTCAGTGAACAATGAACGAAACTAATTTTATACTGAAATTATTTGTAACATTCATATTTTAGTACATATAATGTCAGCTACTAACTATATTAAACATATTGCTATCTTTGCTTTAAAAATTGAGAGGATTATAATTCGCTTATCAAGGTAAATATTTGTTGTGCTTTCTAGAACAGAGCAATGAAGTGACTCATTTCACTGATATTGTTTTGTTTCCTGTCAATGCAACATTCTGGATGTGTGGTTATTTTAACAGCATAGGCAGTCACAATTTTCAAAACACCATTACCCATGATACTGGTATCGCAGACAACCACCATATATTTTCTGTAAATATCTTCGTGAAACATGTAGGTCTGAAGGTATAGTACTTGTGAAAAATGAACTATGTACTAAAAGGAAATGAGAATTGATTTACGTCTTTGGATGAAAAGAGTAGCTGTAGTTTCTTGTTATCTATGAAAATAAATAAAGACAGAAGTTTTACAGATTTAAATAATTATAGTTAATTCTCTTTAAATCAGTTTCCTCTAGAAAATTGAACCATTAAATAACATATGGCAACCGTGACAGAACAATTGATGGTAATAGAGAAAAATTGATTTCAGTAAACTGTAATTATTCCAATATGGGAAAAGAAGACGAATTAAGAACAGCCTTAAAGAAGAGGAGAGTTTTGAGGTCAGTATTCTCAAAACAATTTGATGTTATTGATACTTGTTTGTGATAGGGGCGGAAAAAGAGATAATTAACACTAAATTTTTAATGTTATAAGTAAGGTATTGTGAGATGTCTGACATTGACCTTGAAGTCAAGATGTTACTTTATGAGACGGAAGAAAGTGAAGATGTGATTATTTAAGAGTTAGAGTCAACTGGTAAGTATAATGACAAGTTCCATTCACTAAAAGGTAAAGTTAATATCTTACAACAAACTCAGGTTAAAGTTGGCCATTCTGTATCTGAAATTAGTGCAAATATACGAAATCATATTAGATTTCCTAAGCTGTAGATGGTTAAATATGGTGGTGAAATCTCTTAATGGTTGGGATTCTGGGCTCAGTTTTCTTGTATTGATAACGATTCTGAACTTAAAAATTAGGAGAAATTTCAGTATCTTATGAAAGCTACTTTACCAAAATCTAGGGCTAGATCTGTGGTTGAATGCTTTCCACCTTCTGGAGACAATTTTGTCAAGGCTGTTCATTCTTTAAAGGAAAGATTTGGTCGAAAAGATCTTCTTATACAATTTTACATCAGAGAATTGATGAAATTAATTGTGGATCAAGAAGATAAAACTTTGTCTCTACTTTATGAAAAATTAGAATCACAGTTAAGGGCCTTAGAAACCTTAGATATAATATCCGATACTTATGCTGCCATTATTCTTCCTAAGGTAGAGTCTTGTCTGCCTGTAGATACATTCTTAAATTGGGGACGAACAAACAGTGATATCGAAGCACCTTTGAAAGAACAGATGAAAAATGTTATAAAATTTATTAGAAAATAGGTACAAGCAGAAGAAAGAGTAGCTATGGCTAAGGCTCAACCTGAAATAGCGCATAAGAAGTCCAATGGAAGAAGTAAATTGATTCACCTTAAAAAAAGAACGCTTTCTTACAGCTATTGAATTATCCAATGTCAACCGTATTGAAAAATGTCCCTTTTGTAATGATAGCCATCGGTCAGTTGCCTATAGTAAAGTTTTAGACATGTCGTGTGAAGAAAAAATAAAGTGCATTTCTCGAACTGGTTGCTGTTTCGCGTGTACTAAAAGAGGACATCGTACTTGGAGATGTCAAGCAAAGTGCAGTTCATGTGGAGGACAACATGTTTCCCTAGTGTGTGACAAGAAATCTACTAATATTTTTATAATAGACAAAGAAAAGAGATTTCTTGTACCGACATCGGAAGCAGATCTACTCGCATTACAACATTGTCTTACTGATAATTGCTCTAACGAAGTCTATTTGCAAAAATTTGCTGTTACCATACATAATAGAGACTATCATAAGAAAATTCGCGTATTAGTTGATAGTGGTTCGCAGATATCTTATATTTTACGTAGTTTGGCAATAGAAATGAATTATTCACAAATTGGTGTAGAACAATTGATTCACTATTTGTTTGGAGGTTGTAACATTGGGTTATTGAAACACACTTGTTATAAAGCTTGTCTACAAGGGCAAAATGGCAGTTATGCTTGCAATTTTTCTGTATTAGATCAGTTAGAAATACCTTCTAACATTACTAATCCATGCATTGTTGTACAAAACAATCTCAGAAAACCAGGAATAAAATTAATACCTGACATACATGAGTATATTAGAATATTGATAAGAGCTGATGCGGCTGGAAAAATCTGGTCAGGCAATAGGGTTATTATTTCAACTGGAGTGGTTGCGGTTTAGACTTTATTTGAATGAACTCTGATGGGAACAGAAAAAATTTCATGTGATACAAACTGCAATAACAATATTGCTATGACTCTTACAATGGCTTCTATTTCCACAACTAATAAAACTGATTTGTGGAAACTCTAAACAATTGGTATCAGAGATCCCGTTGAGAAGAAAAATAAAGAAAAAACAAGATTATCTGCGGTAGAACATTTTTAAAATATAGTTGAGTTTGTAGAAGGTAGATATCAAGTAAGATTACCTTGGCATCACATCGTACGGGATTTGCCTACGAATTATGAGTTAGCAAAAGGGAGAATTATCAGAACAACAAAGATATTACTTATGACACCCAGATTGTTCGAAGAATATGACTCTGTGGTACGTGAGTGGATGAAACTCAATATTGTTGAAATAGCAGAAGCAGATTCCATAGGTCATTATCTAGCACACATACCTGTGGTGAAAACAGACAGAAGTACTACCAAGGTACGGCCGGTTTTTGATGCTTCAGCAAAAATGTTTAAATTTCCTTCACTCAATGATTGTTTAGAACCAGGTCCCAATCTTATTGAACTGGTACCCAATATTTTACTACAATTTAGAGAGAAAATAATAGGTTTGACAGCTGACATAGAGAAGGTATTCTTACAAATTGCAGTACATCCCAAGGATCGTGATTACCTCAAGTTTTTTTTTTGGTGGAAAGACAAATAAGTGATGCAGACTTTGAAACACTCACATGTTGTTTTTGGAGTAACGTGTAGCTCGTTTTTATTAGCAACAGTTCTTGACTATCACCTGCATAAGTGTCTTAAGGAATGCTTGCAACAAGAAGAAAAAAGAATAACTATGCTTCTTAACCAATTCTATGTAGATAACCTTGCTACAAGCGTAGAAAACATGACAGAAGCTAAGGAAATACAGGTTATAGCTACGAGAGTCATGGTTCAAGGAGGGTTCAACCTTAGATGGTGGGAGATTTCGGGAGATTTTTCTGAACAACCAACTTACATATTATGTCTTAAATGGGATCGTTCAACATACACTCTAAGACTGGATATAGACTGGTGGGAGAAGGTTTTTAATGAGAAATCAGTTACGAAAAGAAATATTATTTCCATGACCCGTAGAATTTTTGACCCAATAGGTTTTAGTGGGCCAGCGACTTTAAGTCTGAAATTGATGTTACAGGTTCTTTGGGAGAAGAAACTGGATTGGGATGAACAAGTGGATGATAAATGCATTAAAAGCTTTCAAGTATGGTTTCGACAAGTTCCCCCTGCTTACTAAACTAGCTATTAGTAGAAGCATTGGAACAATGTATGGAAGATCACTACACATATTCTGTGATGCAAGTAATAAAGCATATACGGCATGTGTGTTTTTGCACAGCAAAACGAAACATGAAGAAGTTGTAGTTACTCTAGTTCAATACAAATCTAGGCTTTCACCCTCAAAGTTTACGACTATACCGATGTTAGAGTTAATGGGAGCCACCATTGGGGTGCAGCTACTCAGATCAGTAAAAGAAGCACTTGGTTGGACTAATGAACCTGTATATGCATGGAGCGATTCAAGTACTGTACTTGCATGGATACAACGTGAAGAAGAGTGGTCTGTAACCTTTAGAAAACGTGTAAAAGAAATACGAGAGTCAACAATAGGAATTGAACGGAGACACCTACATGGGACACTAAATCCTACCGATTTACCACCGAGAGGATGTTCAATTGCTTATTTACTGAAGTCTAAATGGTGGGAGGGACCAACTTGATTTTATGGAAATGAAAATACATGGCCAAAGTCTTCTATTTTATACTTAGAGGAGGAAGTAAGTAAAGAAAAGACGAAGAAGGCTTCAGTTTTTATTATTACAAATAAGATTCACCATTGGTTGTACAAGTACCTCAGAAAATATGAAAAGATTGTTCGCATGGTTACTTGGATGCTACGTTTTAAGCATGACGCACTGCATAAAGTAGATCTACATAGTGGGGTTTTGTCTGTGGATGAAATAAATTATGCTGAAGATACTGTACTAAGACTTGTACAAGAAGAAGTTTTCGGTTTCTTAGAAGACTCTCGAATATGTAAGTCACATCCTTTTAGAGATGAAAATGGCCTTATTCGCGTAGAAACGAGATTGACTGAAAGATATGGTGAACCTTCATTTAACACCCCTGTTATTCTTCCTTATGAACATCCTGTTGTGGAACTTTTGGTTCGTCATTTTCATCTCAAGGCTAAGCATGTTGGAGCTCTCACCCTATGGACTTTATTACGAGAGAAAATTTGGAATATTAAAGGAAGACAAGTGGCCCATAAAGTTGTGAGAAACTGTACTATCTGTCAAAGACATAAATGCAAGAGTTTTGATACTGAATCTCCTCCACTACCTACTAACAGAGTGAACGATGCTTCAGTATTCGAAGTTTGTGGAATAGGCTATGCTGGACCACTTTTTCTAAGAAATAAGGAAAAGGTATGGATTGCTCTGTTCACTTGTGGTGTATACAGAGCTGTGCATTTAGAGTTAGTTATGTCTCTGAGTACAGAATCGTTCCTCTTAGCCTTGAGACGTTTTGTAGCTCATAGAGGAAGACCGAGTGTGATTTACAGTGATAATTCCACTTGTTTTCGAGAAATGGAGAATGCACTCGAAGAACTGGACTGGGACAAAATAAATTTATACTGCTCAACAGAAAGGATTCGATGGAGGTTAAATCCTCCAGCAGCACCTTGGTGGGGTGGGTTTTATGAACGGATGATTCAAATTGTCAAACGAATTCTTCGACGAATACTAGGGAACTCTACTAACACTCGATGAGCTGAGTAACATTCTTTGTGAGTGTGAGGATCTAGTGAATTCGAGACCTATTACAGTAACTGCAGAGAATAACCAAGATCCGATAGCTTTGACACCTGCTGCTTTCTTACGGGACAACAAAAACAATAACATGAAGGATATTGAAGAAATTGAGGCAAAAAACTTGCATCATAGATTACATTATCGACACAATCTATTTAAGCTGTTGAGAGCTAGATTTCGTTCAGAATATTTGGGAAGCCTAAAATAGACTCAATGCAGGAAGACACGTGAACCAATAATTGGAGAAGTAGTGTTGATTGGTTCTGAAGACCATAAAAGAATTGACTGGCCTCTAGGAAAAGTTGAAAACATTATTCGAGGCCATGATGGTAAAACGAGAGTGCATAAAAAATATATATATATTCCGGAACCTTGATCAGAACTTTACAGCATGTGTTTTCTTTAGAAGTAGTAGTGAAGTCCGATAATACAGGTAATGAAGATGTATCTAATGACAACAAAGATGAATTGGACCTTGTTCCAGGGGATCGTGTTGGAACCATTACACATAGCGATAATGAACTGTATCGTACTCAGAGAGGAAGAACTGTGGAGGTACCACACCGGTTAAATCTTTAATTGTGAAAAGCTATGTAGTTTTGAATACAAAATTAGGCGGGAGAATGTGAGAAATGAACTATGTACTAAAAGGAAAAAGAGAATTGATGTACCTCTTTTGATGAAAAGAGTAGCTGTCGTTTCTTGTTATCTATGAAAATAAATAAAGACAGAAGTTGTACAGATTGAACCGTTAAACAACAGTATTTCTGGTCGTACATTATGCCGTGACTGTTGCCCGAGCATATTTACTGCTAGACTCCAACGAGCATATGCCGCTAGCAGTCTGGCAGATTACATAGCTTCAACACGATGGTATTCTCATTCCGAAATAGCTGTAAGTGATCTACAAAACATGGAAATATCAGCACGGTAAATTGCGTGACTAGCGTGCATGCCTGACATTTATGTGTTAGATAATTTTCCTAGAGTTCATGAGTATCTGGTGTACGACACACCCTTTGAGTCGGAGGGTGATTTGTTTGCCAGGGCAAACAAAAAATTAACAATAAATACCATACAGAGTGGGCGCCCGAAGGTCATGGTACACAGTAAAAAAATTTGCGTAACTTTACACACAATGTATATGGCAGCAAAAATATGCATTTACAGAGAGTATAAAATTACTTAAATATATCATAGGTAATTTTATACCACAGGAATAATAAATAAACAAGGTTACAGTTTCAAACTAACCACACATTGGCTATGCAATTATACGATTATGTGTTTGTATTCACAGCAACTGTACATGACAAGATACACATACAGAGATCTTGTTGTTTCAGTGCGTTGTGTGGGTTTATTAATTATGTCATGTACTATAAAAAACAGTGATGTAAAAAATATAATTTACACAGATTATATTGCTAGGAGAAATACCACAACGAATGCGTAAATTTACACACCATGGGGATAGAAAAATGCATACACAGTGATTATGTTAATCAACTGCAATACATGTATGTAATTTCACACAAAATGTGAAGTTTCAGTGCAATTTTACACTGACAATGTTGTGGTAATTTTATACCTGATCTGTCAATGGAAAAAATTTCAACTCATTGTAATAATTTTACTAAATTATGTCTGCTCATATTAATTGCCCAACGAAAAGATTAAATCAATTGTATTTGTATGTGTAATTATACGATGTCTAAATAATTCATAAAATAATTACTATTCCCCTAATCATTTACCCAGGGATCATCTGAATATTTCTAATTATTTCACATTCGGAACCCTGTAAAGTATTTGACGATGATAAAAATTCCCAGGATATGAGTATGACCTAACCCACGACCCTATGCTAGCCTTTCAGAATTCCTTACTACTAGACCACGAGATCTTCATAGCAGAAAGTACTCTTAATTAACTAACAAAAAGTTTTATTCTTAGGTGCAGAACTTATGTATTTCATGCAATGCATAAAATTATAATTTAATCATCCACGAGATCGTTTCCTATACTTAAAGAAATTTTTTCAATAACTCTTTTTTTTTAATTTCCAACGAGTTTTTCAATAATTCAAATCATTTTTGTTTCTAATTTTTATGAGTTTCAGAATGTAGGCACGTTAATTCAATACAAATTAACACATTATACTAGGAATGTTTTTAACATAGTCTCAAGTGCATGCATCCACTATATGAACCATTTCCACTACGATCAAAACACACGCTTGGCTTACAAGTTAATTTTACCAACGTCTGTAATTTTTACAAGTGCCACAAAGAAAGCTTTTTTGTATCATGAACGTGATTAGTAATCTGAACTGTACACTTGTATTGTTTAGCCATAAAAATTATTATTAAATTGTACAATAAATGATATTAAACTTCACCGTATATCATCAAAATTTTTTTTATAAAAATTAAGTGGCACATAAATAAAACATTTACTAAGGGTTAGTGACGTTCTGTTAGCTATGTGCGTTTCCCAACATTTAGGCCTTGACGTTAGCATTAATTATATCGGGTAGCAAGGTTCTCTTTGAATTCGTTATTTTAATTTTTGAGTATATTTACCCAATATAAAGGTCGTATGTGATGTAAATAATTTTACATTAACGACATGAGACATTGTTGTAATTAGAATGCAATTTATGAATTAAGGAAATTTGGTTGACATGGTATTTACAAAAAAATTTTCTCGGCCATCAAACCATCTAATAGGCATAGGAAATTTAGAATATTCCATTGAAAGTATTGTCCAAGGATCAATTCAGTTTTTGATTGCATCAACGTACGCAACAAACAGGTACATTCCTTCAGCGAATGACACGCCATTTTTTTTTTCAGTTTCAATTGGTATGAAATTCTTTAAAATATCAAATCATAAATTAAAAAAAAACATGAAAGGTAAATAAATGTTTGCCATTATTGTAAGGGCTTATATTTGGAGGTTCTGTCTCCCGAGGTGGCAATACTCGTCGCCAGCAGTAGCGACATCAGTGGGCACATGACTCAGGGACACGTGCCCTCACAAATAATAGTTAACGTACCGCAATATAAATAAATTAGATTTTTATCGAATAATCCTTAGATACTATATCAAAGACTGCAAGACTTTAATATGAGTTTTAAGCATCGATAAGGTTTTCAGCAGCATCTTCTAATAGGCATAGCCCAATACACAGTAAATATCACTAAAGACTGGCTATTAGAATTAAGTATCAGATGTTTTTAGCATCACAAATCACAGGAATGTAAAACAAGCTAGAATAGTAGTACAGGTTTGGTTCAAGTTTTGTTGTACTCTGTGTAAATAGTACTATGTGATAGGTATGATATTAGGATGGTTTGTGAAAATTAATGTATATTACTTATTTTGGACTGGGGAGATGATGACAGGAGAGACAGGGTAGTCGCACACACATCTGGAAACATTTGGAGCTGTGTAGTAGTCAGCAGTGACAAAGTGCCAGACGGCCCTTCCTGCTGCCTGCCCGAGGCTGCCAGGGGGTGGGGCGAGGAAAGCTAACAAATGGCCAAGTATCTCAACCATTCAATTTAAATTTTAATTATTTATATTTGTTTTGCCATAAGTATAGTTATTATAGGAAAGAATGATGTCAAAATTAGATAAATGTAAACTCTGATTTTATGGAATAAAATCACCACGAAATATAGTCGTAATCGCCCGAATTCGGAGCAGTGCCGGAAGGTCGGTATTTTGAAACAAAGCTCCTGATTGGCTGGAGGGAGCCGTGTCAAAAATCGCCGTTTGGCGTGTGTGTCGGCGGTGGTGGAGAAGAGAGAGCAGCCCGCGGACGGACGCGTGGGTCTGTGTCCCGCGGGTTCATGTCTCGGTAAGATGCCAGAAGTGCGTTTCCAAGAAGCTTTATTGCACGTGGGCCGAGGAGTCAGTTTGGTGGCTTGAGTGCGGTGCGGGAAGTCGCTGTTCGACTCCTGCCGCGAATAAGGGTGTTTACAACCGTGTGGAGTGGGGTGTCGTAGAAAATTAATGTCACTCATTTCACATAGTAGTTTGAACCTATTGGATCCTCGAAAAATGAGTGTTGAGTGATTGGTCACTTATTGACATTGAATTGTGATCTGCAGTAAAGTAAAACCGCTGGGCTAGTCGGGGCATTTTGATTAAAACCTACATGATCTAATTAATTAAAGGAATAATAAAATAACGTGCGCTCGGCGGGCCGTTTGAGAAGGGACGAGTCGCAATCTCTTTAACGCAGGCTGTGTACATCCGAACGGCTATAAATTTTTTCCATGCCAGGGATACACAAGCTTATAGAAATTAAAGCCTCTTCTGAATTCGCCTAATGTCCTCGATTTAGGTTTTCCAATCGACCACGTTGCTAAGCTTGGGTACTCAATATGGGAATTAGGGTGAAATTTTATTAAGTACACTGAATGACCAAATGCTTCGTAAATTCGTCTGCTGTTACATATTTACATTTAAATAGCGCTTTTCCGTTTTAAACTTAAATAGCTGCTATATTCGCTAAAGTATTCAATATAACTAAGAAATCTGAGGTATATTTTGTAGATATACGTAATTATTTTAAAGATATAAATTTGTAAATCGTATTTAAATAGGAAATAAATAATTTACTTAGTAGTTAAAAAAAACTTATTTGTAGGAGGGAACGATACAAAAAATTTAGCACCTGAAAAAATTATTATTTATTTATAAACATTTAGCCCCAATTTTTGTTACGTGCAGCGATATTTAGTAGTGTTCATATCTATCCCCAAAACCTAAATAACCAAAAGGCAAATTCGGAAACTTCGGTGTTGCCATGGTGGAGACTGTCGGAAAGTCATTGTTTTAATGGAAATAAGAAGTGCAACCAAGCAGAGGACTGAAGAACTAAATTCGCTTAACGTGACCAGTGTGTGCTGCTTTGATTGGAAGGATGAGTACGAGAGAGAGAGGGGGGGGGGGAGATACAAGGAAAAAGAATGATACCGAAGGACTTATCGTGGTATGCATTACAGGCTTATGTTTGTGAGTCATCTGGGAACGAATGGCATCATACTTTCAACCTGAGGGCTGGGGGAGGAGGGAGGGTTGCAGACTCGTAGCAGGACAGAGAAGCTTCGTTCAGAACGTTCACACAGCAGGGGGACAGAAACATAGTACATTCATGGTTAAAATGAAACATATATCAAGGCCACCCAATCCAAGTAGTTGATTAAAATTACCATCAAAATAATGTTTCATATTCCATATTTTTGTGCATTAGATTAAAACTTGATAAGTCCTAACCAGATTCATATTAATCACTCAGAGGCTTGCATAAGGCATATTTGTGTTTCCACAATAGACCATCGAGTAATCAAGAACTAGTGGGGTACAGAGTGGATTAACCAATGCTATCGGATGAAGACAATTTTTTTCGTCGTGATTGCTTAACAATAATGCAAACTTATCAAATATATATATAACCGATATTCGAAGGCCTTTAAATTGAAATTGACACACATAAATATTAGTTACTTCCCATAATTATCTTCTAAAGTCAATTTTCTTTCCACTAAATTGTGTTTGAATACATTATACGTAAACAAATGTCCGACCTAATTTATGAGAAAGGTTTGGGGGATTTCGTGTTTGCAACCCATTTTCGGCCAACTTAATGCTTATTGTCCTTTCCTGTATGAAGGAAATACATAATTTTAAATAAATGAAACCTTATTTTTGTTACATTAATGATGTTTTGTACACATGAAAGTTTTATTTTTATCCATGCTTTATAATAAATGGGATATACGAACATATTTATTTGGTAATTCGTTGCGAATTGTGAATTTTTTTCGTTACCAACTCTTCACTTTCTAGAATTCTTTACATTCTAGAAACATATAAAAGTTAACGATTTTGTTCTTTACAGAGTACAACATTATACAATAATGAAAACAACACCTACAGACATTTCACGTCAAAACGACCTAAACACATTTTCGTACAATTTTATAATCCATTGATGAATTTTAAATCACGTGGCATGGTAACAAAATTCGATACTTTGGAAATAACAACCACAGTAAAACATTCTCGTGCACTGTGACAAACCACTGTGTAACGAAACTAATTTGTAATTTTTTTTTAAATTTTATTATGTGCGCGATAAGACACAAATTTTATTCAACAAGTAAGTTATGCACATTATTCTCAAAAAAAAAATAAATAAATAAATAAATCGCATATTTTAACAGTAACTCCATTTTAACGTGTACCAGAAATGCCTAACATTGTCAGTGGAACACACAGAAAAACTAAAATGAACCGTCATTATTAGTAAATGAAAATACCTAGAATGTTGTCGGTCTTAATATCGTATACTAGACAGTTTAAATATAAACAAAACTTTTGAAACTAGGAAAGGATTATTATCAAACATAATATTTTCTAAAAATTTTAGTTCTGTCAAGTTAGATTTAGTGTATATCGATTGGAAAATTGGTTCATAATTCCGTATGAAGTTTCCACTATCTGAAGTGGACTTTACCGCCCGAATCAGTGCGACGAAAGTTTCGAGAGTCTTTTAGGTCGACAAACGCAATTCCTTCCAATCTATTCCATGCGGAAATGTTATGTTGATTTCTCAAGTTGGCAGAACTTTGAACGATTCCTGTTATATGGGGTTTGTCAGAGTGCCTGTTTATTGTCACTATCTTAATGTGACCTGGCTGTTTGACGTTAGGGTAGCCGTCTGAATTTGGGTGCCCATGTGCCCATTACTGTTATCTTCTCAAAAAAATTATTTTTCTACCATATTTCACTGGCTGACCCAAAGGCTTTCCACAAGAAGCTGAACATTGCTCTGTTTAGTGGGGTGACTACAGCGTTGCATTGATTGCAACTCAAAGTCAAATAATTTTACTGTCAATATTTGTTTTGAAGAGATTTCTTCGGTGCTGACTATATTTTGGGACTATTACTGTGTGTTGTTTTGTTAAAACCAACAGGTGTAATTTTACAGTGGGGGATGTGTTTTCAGTATACTTTAAGGCTAAATGTCCCCATTTTAAATCAGAATACCACCACCACGAGGCAGCACTAAAATGAGCAAATTTTTTTACAGAAATAACTCGGCAACCCATGAACGAATTTTTATGCGGGAAACGGCATTCTACATCGTAATACCATACTAATTTAGGCTATTAGTTTGCATGCGATTACAATTATTCGATACAGAAATGTTTTAAAAATAATATCTAAAACGCAATGCTTTTTAAAAAGTCGCCTTACAGAAACATGGCCATGACTTAGACGAATTTAACGCAATTTACAGATTTTGAATTGGTCAAATAATTTGTCGGAAACAGAAAAATAAGATATTAACATGTAAGGTGTCGCGATACAGGGTTCGCGCCCCCACCCTCTTTTTTACATTCGCGTAAATAGCATTGTTAAGAGGATTGCTCAGATAAAATTTCCAGCTCGACACGGAGTCTAGGGCAGCTAGGGAAAGAAGGGATGCGAGGAATAAACGTACACAGCGAGAACTAGTAAGGATGAGTTGTTATCTCAACAGGCGATCTTCGCCGTCCTACTAAAGAATCAGGACTAATCAAGTTATATATAATTATTTGTAATTTTATAAACACTTCTCTACCGTCAGTGAATTTTTATATTCGAATCAGAAAAAAAATTACTGTTTAGACGATTATAAGATACCAACAAACTGTAGTAAATGTACTAAATATCGCACCAGGAGAGATTCGATAGATCCATTACAAAGCTGTAGAAAGATTTTATTTTCTTGGTATGGTCAACGATTTCTTATCTGTTGAAGTCTGGCTGAGAACTTCTAAAACTGTGAGTTATGTTCTTTACGCTAACTTTAAAATATAATGCCATGCTTTTACGATAGTAGATTAGGAAACAAACTGCTGAGTATTAAAACAAAAATATACACATTGTTTTACATAATTTTTAATATCTACATGTTTAGTTTAATACAAATTTCTGGTTCTGTATTAGTTTGTCCATGTTCACATGAAAAAACCGTTTTTGTAATGGATACTATACTTGAAATATTAACATTTTTATACCCTAAAAAATCACGATTTCAAAACATACATGTTCAGGTAATATCAGTCTCTCATTCTGCAGTATAAATAAAATACAGTTTTGAGTTCTATACTGTGAACATTGGATACTATTCAGATACACGTACACATATACAAGCCTATTTAAAATGTACAAAAAATGCAGATTTGTACATCAGTTTGTTACAGATTCTAGGAAAATAATTTTTAACAGAATGTACACGTCATTCTGCATTCACATAATAGGTCTACATAACATTTTGACGACCTTGCTTAGATTTTATTTCAATAATATTACCCAATACAGGGAATTACATTTGGTAATTCGCTTTCAACCACTAAAGTCGTAAAGAAACCATTGTTAATTTGAAGTATAAGTAGGCCTAATAATGGTTCAAGATTCGTAAAATGGTCATCTCAAAATTTTACGTTTAGCGTGAACGACCTGCATTCAATTTCTTCATGCATGAAATATTTCACTATAGCAAACTTTTACTTTCTTTTAGGTTCAAAATTGTCTTCTACACACTTAATAGCTATGGATGTATATTTTTGTGAGAGCATGTGTGCATTATAATGGTTAATTTTAAAATTCTTTATCACCTGATATTTACAGCTGATTCATGAATTTGACCACTATACACAGCAAGTGACGTCTGTCATAATGCGAATGATAATTTTGGTAACTTCAGAAATTCATTTCATGTTAATGATAACTAATTTTAGTTGATTTCTTTAGCGTTTTAGAACATTCATGTGAACTCCTTAGCATTGTCACAACAGACAACAGGAGTGAAAAATAACAAGGTATTATTTTCCTGTGAATATTTTCCGTGGAGAGTAAATATTAAATTCATTAAAAAAATCAAAGGAATTATCAACATTGACATGTAACAGATTATATTTTAGGATTCCACAGGCCCATAGCTTATATGAAATGGGGATGTATGTGTGTGTGTGTGTGTATATATATATATATATATATATATATATATATATATATATATATATATATATATATATATATATATATATATATATATATATATATATATATAGGTGTGCGTATGTGTGTGTACAATTTTTTCTTCGTTTCACAAATTCAAACTTATAACATTTCTGAAAATCACACTATCTCATTTAATTTTACCCATATGGTGGGGTAGGGGTCGCGGTGGCCGAATGGTCAGACATTTCGCCTCTCACCAAGGCGATCCGAGCTCGAGTCCCGGCAGGGTCGAACTTCGGATTTGGCGTGTGGAAATCGTGCCGGACGATGCCGTTGGTAGGCGGGTTTTCTCGGGGATCTCCCGTTTCTCCGGTCCTTTTATTACTGCGCTGCTGCATACCCACCTTATATCACCCCACACCAGTGCTAAAAACCTAGATGTTAAGCGCTGACCAAAATCTCCACTTTCAAGTCAGCCACTGCCATATTGGTGTGCTTGTGATGTCACTATACGTCTGTTTATATGTGGGTTCTACTCCATATCACTAACAACAATGTTTGCATTGATTCTTCACTTAATCCTATATTGAAAATGCCCCAAATAAAGTGTTCTCATTGTTAAAACACAGCTCAAATAAAATATATCAATAGTAGTTTCACAGTAGCGCCAAACTTACGTTTTATGCTAATTTTATTTATTTTAATGCTTTTAGATAATTGTTAGCACTGTAACCGTATACAAGTAGCATTATTCGTAATATGACTAATTGTAAGTTCTAACAGATACGGGCGGACCTAACGATCAAGGTAATGTGAGTGGAAGAAGAGATTTGGAAGGCTCGTAACAGTCATGCTCTTGAGAGCTGATGTGGATAAACTATGTGAATATGGAGCAGCGGCGGAATGCAAGGGCGGGGAAAACTTGATTGTCCATTACGGTCCCAAAATCTGAAACAATTTCCTCGTGCAAAGTTTTGAAGTGATTCGGCTGGGAATTCACCCAAAATTCGAAATACTCATACAGCCTGGTTGATTTGATGTTACCCTCAAAATGATAAAGGACATTGTTGTAAAAGTATTCTTAAAATCCTAGCTTTCATGTTTACACGTATGCTACCATGACATATTGAAACAAACTTATCTTATTTTTACCTGGTATTACATTCAACTTTACAAGTGAAATGTCCTATTTCAGATTACGTCTTGAAAATAATTTTTCCAAAAAAAAATAATATAATAACTACACGCAGATGGAGTCGTGGTTCAACAGCTAGTAATTTATGTGATTCTTTGCGCTTGAGGCAGTAATATTTTAGTTATTAATTTTAAGTGTACTACCGACATTACATGGCCAAATATTTTTTCATCTTGACAAGCTTAAGAAAAAATATTGATAAAATTTATTTTTACGATAGCAGATTAGGAAACAACAAACTCTTCTCTTAAATATCATTTAAATAACTATTAGTTGCCAAATGTTTAAGTTGCATTAACTTAATACAAATTTATGTTTCTGTATGAGTTTGGCCACATTCGCATTTATTTGGAGAACTGTTTACATAATCAAACTGTATTTGTAAAACGTATTAGACTAATATGAACGTCTTACTTTAATGTTAAGATATTGATATTCTTTCAAAACCACACAATTTCATAGGATACACGCGCAGATAATGTCCACCTCTTATTCTACTCTATAAATAGAAACTTATTTTGACTTCTACACAGCTAAAAATTTGGACACTTTGAGTTACACTTACATTTAAACAAACCTATTTACTGTGTACAACTGTAGAAAATAATGGCAGAATTGTACATCGTATTACATATTCAAAGTAAATTATTCCTAACATAATATACATTTGATTTTCTCATGCATGAAGCACTTCACTGTAACAGTAATTTTCTTCTCGATGTCTTTTTTTCAGGCGCATTGTTGTCATCTGCTTGCACACTTACGCGCTTCATAGCTCTCTGTGTATTTTTGTCAGATTGTTTTTGTGTATTTAACGAAAATTCAGCCATTGCTTCAACAATGTAATCAGGATCCCTTATAGACATTGAACAAGACTGTCAGCACGCAGTTTAAATAAAATTTTCTCAGTTGTTGCTCTATTTTATCTACCCAGAATTTGTCGTCTCTGTAAATCTTGGTGATTTTCATGTCAGATGGAGTCCACAGACCAAAGAGACAGTAAGTTCGCCTGGTCAAATGAGTTGTCCTTGAACCTGGTAAAAATAATGATTCTTGTTGATTTCAGAAACGGTTTTTTTATCATGAGATGTATGCCAAAATGTACACTTTCTTTTTAGAATGAGTTCTTCAGGACTTTGTACTGCTGTCTTTGCTCCTGAAACTGGACACTTTGCACTTCCACGATACCATCTGTTCCGATTGTTCCATCTGGACTAGCCCCTAAAAATGCTATTTCTTTATCAATAAAGATACCACATGCATTTACTTTCACACTGCACATTTCTTCAAGTTTTTCAGTTACTTCTTTTTCGTGATCTCTGCCCCATATCATAGCATCTGCATCAAAATCTTGATACAATAGGGCATATACCAATTTCTGGCAAGAAGTGCATGGTTTACGTCTACATACAGTGCCAAAATTAGAAGCTGTCAACAACTTTCTTCGAGTTTGTTTCCACAAGTGGCTATCTCTTTGTAAAAGTGGGCAATTTTGTAGGTCTTCGCGCTCTTCAGAGGTCGATGGCAAAGATGCTAAAAATGATACCTTAGCCTGTTCAAAATCGCATGGAGGTATGTCCGGCTTCTGAGACTGGGGCCCATAATCACTCACGGCAAGACAACCTTTCAAGATTCTCAAATCCAAACGCTGAATAATTTTAGTCTTTCTGTGCAAGTACTCACATACAGTACAAGTTCTGTCAGGAACACAGATATAAGATAAGAAAGTGTGAATTTATATAATATGCTGCAGCAAATAAGCGTGCCCTGTTGATTTTCTCTGAGAACATCGTCGGTGTCTGAATTTGAGAAATGTCTTCGTTCTCGTCACTCTTTTTAAATGCCTTGCTTCGGACGTTTCATTATAATTTGTGTACCCATTTGTGTGTTCCGAAACAACTTCGCCCGCCATTCCTTTACGGTTCATTAATATTTATTGAATGCCTTAGATAGAAATGTTTATCCAGCTACCTCTTATGTGTTACGTGTTATAGTAAATCGTTTCAATCCACCTGTCATGGCATCACAGTTGTATACTCTGCAAATATACGACTACGGTAAAAAGATGCGGCCGACGAATATGAATTTTGAAAATGTATTCCTACAAAATAAGTTACAGTTTTTACGATTCCCTTTTCTATTAACAAAAGATGACTGTGACATGATAACTGAAGATTTGTTGACTAGGATCTGAAGATCTTTGCAATGCATACCAAAAAATTACATAAAATAATTCTTTCACTTGTGCCAGTCAGTTCCCCGCACGATCGTTTATTCGTGCACCATTCCTCTGGCAAGGTGTACAACCCAACTATTTTTTTTTTGTTAAATGTGCTCAGCACCGAAAATTTCGTAATTTTATATTTACATCAAACTCTGCCCGTATTTGCGACTTTTAATTAAGAGTTATTTCTCCCAGACAAAATAGTTTTAGATATACCACAGTTCTTGTATTATCGCGTGTCAAAGTCCGGCGTCTGTTTGGCTCCTGCATGTTACGGCACGGTTCCTATTGGCCTGGCTGCCGATAATCAGAGCAGCTGCTTCACGTTGATTGGCAGTAGGTGTTTCCGCCACGTTGCTGGCCAGGAAAGGCATTTTTCTGGCGTGTGTGTCTGAGTTAGCTGGCCTAACGGCTAGTTTACTTCTGTATTACTAAATATTCTGTGGCCCGTGATTGAACCTGGATCGCCTTGGTGGAAGGCGAGCGATCTAAACGCTCAGACACCGCGGCCCTCTAAAATTATTGGTCACAAAATATTTTTCCCCGTATATTTACAAATACATCAACCTCAACATTGTATTAAGGGGCGTCATTTGATTCTACAGGAGGGGGGCATATGCCCCCCCCCTGGATTTAGAATTTCATGTGTGTAAATAAATTTTTTGTATTTGTAAATTTAAATAATGCTAACTTAAGGACATTAAACTGAAGTTTTATTATTAAAGCATCTAATTTATACATACTTAATTTTAAAAAAAGTGCAACAAGGTCACTGTCGCCGGAAAACAAAATCTTGCCCCCCCCCCCCTAGAAAAACCTGAAATGATGCCGCTGATCGTATTACATACGTCTTAGTGCCAAATTCTGTATGTTCGCTAGGAAGCATTCGGGAATCTTAATCGCATTGGGCAGTTACAGATATTGACTCGATTGGTGAGGATTTCTGCCAGACATTTTCTCTTCGTAGTGTCGATAAAACCAAGGCTTGTTTTCTGTAATTAGGCAATTAAATAAATAACTATAAAATTGCTACATTAGGTACCTATATATCTAAAAAGTGAGGTAAGAGATTTTTACGGCCCTAGGTCTTCAGATCTGATGAGGGTGAAATGAGGTGAAGGACAATGCATCGTCCATGCCCCGTCCAAATTCGAACCGGGGCCCTTTCGCACCGTATACCGACGCCTTACTGGCTTCGCTATCGAGGCTGGTAATATCACAGAAATAATACGCACGACAACAAAATTAATAATGATATACTGACAAATTAGTAAGCATCAATCTCATACATTTCTTTATCCTGTATCCTCCATTTTACTAGTCCACGAGGTACTTTTTTTTCCTTTTTGCCGTCAAAGACAACCTTCACTTTCTTTCTCATTTTCCTGTCACGGCTTTACACTCTACTGGTTGGCTACTTGAAGAGGTGCCTGGGTCAGCGCTGTTTGTGACGATATCCCCAGAAGCCTGGGTTCTAACACTGTATTATCAGCACTTGGAACGGTAAGAAAAATAAAGGTAAAATGAATATAATTCTTTATACAGCTCTCCTTATATATTTCATCGGTAAATTCAACCTAGCATCAGATCTGAATATATGCCACTAATTATAATCATTCTTTTCCTCAACTACATATTCTGTGAACTAAAAAATGTACACGTTACATGCAAGCTGTCGAAGAATAAGTATAAATTTTTTGAGATAAATATGTAACGAGGGTGTCTAGTGATCACATTATCGTGAACAGCATACTATATATATATATATATATATATATATATATACACATAAGACTGCACAACATGAGTACAAGAAACGTTAGTATATTACTTGCTATTCCGTAAGCGTCTTCCCCACATCAGGCATTCTTCTTTTGTAGGACAGCAGTTGTACATTTTCCACTTTCACAGAGAATCTGTGTGTATTTTCCATTCCGGCGCATAATATAGGCCCTACCTGATACGTCATTAATTTGAATACTAACTGTAAACGCACATATCGTATATCTCTGTTATGAATAAAGGAGGAGCATTCAATTACTTGTTCAGCTAACTAGAAACGACGATACGAATGGCAAGAACATCCATATCCTGTATCCTGTATGTGGATACTGCCTATTGTTGTGCTGCTGCCTATGCATTTACAGGTAGGTGGCACCAATATCTGTACATACAGTAAATAAAACCTAACCTAAACAAGATGTAGAATTACAGCAGCACTCTCATAGGCGTGTTGAACATGGATGCGGTTGCTATCTCAGGCTGAAGTTGCTACATGGTGGATAGCTGTTAGTGGGGTTGGGGAGTAGAGAATGTGTGTTATCCTGTTTCAATTGCTGCGGCCTAGAAAATATAGTGATGAAGTATTTTATACCGCCTTCTCCGCCCTTCTCACAAACCCAGTCGCCGCATGACTTATCACATACAGAGGCTAGCATACATACGCGTGTGCAACTTGACCAGCGTTGTTCTTAACTTCTCTTTCCAATCCTATAAATTTTCACTTTACATGTAATTTAGTGGTAAATCTTACTATCGTCCTATTAGTCAAGTTTTATTGTTGTTTTGCACAAATTTTGAAATTTTTTACATCTCTTCATTGGCAAACAAAATATCAATATACATAATCCGTATTTCGCGTCGTATGATCGAAATATTATACACATATTGATTTTTACGATTCACCACTTCAGAAACTCGTAAGCGTACCATTGAATATTTATGATTTCAGAAAATGTTAAAAACACTTATTGCGATATACGAAAATTTTGTGGAAAACATCTTTCTGCATTAAATAAAATTCAAAAGCATACATGCGAAAATATTTTTTCCACGCAAAGATAAATGTAGTATTTTCGTATCTAGTGATAAGTAACTGAAACGCGGAATCAACTTCAAAATTTAAGAATAGAAACCAATAAATAAATAATTGGTGTGACAAAATCTAGAGTCAAATTTGTTCTAGTCACTTACCAAGATGGCGCTGCTTAGCCACTGAAACATTCTGTGCGTTCCACCTGTAGCCAAAATAACAGCATTTCCCGTAAAATCTTAAAGATAGTATTTATTTACACATACAAACGCAAACACAATATATATTTTTAAGTCGGCACTTCATTTCATCTACTGAAATCCCTACTTTATCTCCAAAGACGGAAGAGTTACTTGACTTTTGTAGGATAATTGAATCGCATTTTTAAGAAACGGCCTAGGTCATCATTTAAATCAAAATGAGTTAACATAGAGATTGTGCAGTTTAAGTGCTTATACACATATGTGGGTAGGAAAGGAACCATACACAGTAAAAAATATTGTACTTTTACAAAAATGTTTTTTTGAAAATTGTTTCCAAAAAAAGTTTTTTGTAATGCTACAAAACAAATTTGTGAAATTTACAAAAATTGCACACATTTACACATTTCTTTAAATATTTACAAAAATTTATTTAAATCTACAAACCAATTTTGTTTATTTACAGGTAAAATCTTATTCACATTAAAACAATGGTTTCTAGTGACACAATTTTTTTTTGGAAACCAGTTTCCAATTTTATTTCTTGTAAAATAACGAAATGTTTTGTAAAATCTTACAGTTCTCATGGGTTTATTTTGTTTCAAATCGAAAAACCTGTTCCTTAACATTTAATTTAGTAGTTCCTACAAGAGCTCACAATATTTGTAACTACTTTAAAAGGTTTCTGACGGTCACTTTTATTACCTGACTGATAAAGGAAGAGAGGCGAAAGAAATGGTTTAAAGCATAAAGCTGAAAAAATTAAGCGACCACGAATACTCGGCAAAGAGTGTATTAATAGCAGAGGAAAATGTACCAGCTAAAACAACTGGCGAAATATGCAGGAATGAAATTATGAATGTTACATAAAGATGCTTTGAATTTAGATGTTTGCAAATTTACAAAGTGAATGTATTACTGTCTTTATGAGTAGCAGGCCCGGTGAGTCTGTTAGGGGTAAGATGGGCCCCGACTCAAACCAAGAGGAGGCTGAGCTGAGGGTCTCAGTCGGGGGACAGGTCAGTGGGCGAGATCCGGGGAAGGGTGGCCCTTGGCTCACCTCGCTAGCTTCTGTCTTCCTTTGGTAGGTGACATGGAGGCGCAGTTCTGCGTTCCGCGAAAGGGTTCGCGCGGTTCCAACAGACTGTTAGCCGAAGTACACTGCGTGGCAGAGCGTGATCTCTCCCCTCGCCCATGGGGGCCGGGCGCCGGGATGGCCTAGGCTAAGAGGCACCGTGAACAAAGAAAGCCACACGAAA
>PNEQ01102402.1:0-34760 GCA_003012365.1 Medauroidea extradentata | reverse complement strand
TTGTATTTCTGCTTGTGTTTTTGTCTCGTCTCATCGTTGTGTCGCATGTCAACTTAGCTATTTTCATATTTTTGTTATTTTCTTTTTATTTTTCTGTTTGTTCCTTGTTTTTATCTGACCAGATTCCAGTTTTGGAATTTCATGTTGTGTATGTATCCTGATGACTAAAGCATACTCTGCTTATTTATGTTTTCTTGTATTATTTTTTAGTTTCCTTTTGACAGTCATATATTTCGCAATGGAGTATGTCCAAGTAAATAAATCCAGTCAGCTAATATCTACTTGAGAACACGTATATTCTTGGAGGCTAGCCTTCAGGTCAGTGAACCCGCGATTTTTCCGGTATTTAAGTGTTTCGATACCTTATGTGCACATCTGCAGTTCTGCTTCGTGGTCAGTGATTGGATATTTTAACACTCACGAACCGTGGGATTCTACCGGCAAATAACGGACGTGTGGCGTTGCAGGAACATTATTGTAATTGGCTCAGTCAAATAAGATACGGCTCTTCACATAGACACGCTGCCAATAACCATGAAGTAGAACTGCGGATGTGTACGTAAGACATTGAAACAAACTGGGGCAAAATTATTTTCACGAACAATAGGGGTCCCTTATCATAGGTCATTCGCACAAGAACTAACCTCCGTGTTTTCTTGCCTACTGATTCACAACCGCTAAAAAGTGGTCGTGTGCTTAGGAATGTTGAAATCTCAAATGGTATGCTGGAAACGCCTTGGTAAGCAACCAATCGCAGCAAAACATATACTGAATGTCCGCCATCTTGGTTTAACCTCCGAACTATTGACGAATTAAGCAAAGTTAGATAAGACATTTTTATATTAAAATATATGTTTGTATATAGTAAACAATGTTTTGCACTGTTCAGTTTATCGGGACTTTGTTTCTACATTTGCTATGGGTAAACGACGTTAGGGCAAACGCCTGCAGACGTGGATACATGAGATTTTTTGGAGAAGTGAAACTTTTAGGGCAAACACCTTATTGGAAGTGATAGCTGTAGAAATATCATTTAGGGCAACGCCTTTAGGGAAAACGACGGGCTCCCTTTCCTACTATCTCCATATGTGAGTCAATTTCAAATATATTTAAATGGTCTTCGGTTGTATTCCATATAGCATTGAATTCTTCAGATCCATAAAAATATTCAATTGGCTAAGCATTACAGTATGAATTCAACTGTGAATTAATTTTGCACATTGGCTTTTTTTTTTTTTCGTGCACAGTTTGTACTGTTATGTTATATGTTCCGTGCATATGTTTCTTAATTGTGAACCAACATTCTGAGGGAACGAACCAGAGGCGGCTAGCTGGGTGTTGCAAGGCAAGGCTGCTATTGCCGAGAACTGTACATGGTTGTGTGCTAACTACAACACTATACATGGTTTTAAATCGTGTGGATTTGTTCTGCCAGCGTACACTGTAGCGTCTTGCACCTCGTATATGATTGAATGACGGTTACGTGGCACGGTATAGATCTTCATAGCCGAATCACAGAAGTTAAGAGTGCATGGTAGTTAAATAAACGCTAAAAATATAAATCGATTTCTACGCTTTTTTCGAAGCCAGTATGGATAAAATACTCAATGACAATCCTAGATAATGATATTTGCCAACTTTATGAGTAAATATTTATCCAGAATTACTAATTCGTTACGCGTGATCTCTTGCGCCGCAGTTAAATGTACGAGGTTCCGGCGTCAGAGATTGTGCCTCAGAAGTTCGTAACACTGGAAACAATTTTGTTTAAAACGTTGGCTAAACTATTGTCTAGGATTGCTATTGTTTAATTTTCGCAAATTGGCTTCAAGAAACCCACAGTTATAGATTAATGCCTTTAGCGTTGAATTATGTACCACGTCCTCTTAAGTCGTAACGCACCAGAGTTATCAATGGCCCAATCAAATAGCGACTCATTAGTAAGGAATGGAAAATTTTGTAAATTCAATATCCTGCACGTTAGAATCCATTGTCCAGTGTAAACGCAGACCTCGACAATTTGTTCGTGGGCTACTGCTCCACTGAGTAGCAAGCTTCTACCAGTAACAGATAACACGGAATATAAGCCTTGTTGTCTCTCAAGTTTTGATTGGCTCTAAGTTATTCAGAGCGTTGTGATCAAATCTCAGACGTCAACGAAACGTACACGTGTTCGAAATCGAGCATGTTTAAAAATAAATCAATTAGCGAAATTTCCCCGTCCCTACTCATCAGTCGGGACCCGAAAAAATTCGCGTTTTTCGTTAAGGCCCAAGGTAGATTTCAAATATCTATAAGTTTCTGTCACATTCGCCTGTGTACTTTCACTTAACGTGACACATCCTAGAGAGCGCTGAGTCAATGATGAAGAAGCAACTAATTGCAGACCTAGTCATGTGGTACCACTGCGTCAGCGAGCAGCCAATGAACAGCTACTGTATGCTTGAATACACGTATATTCTTGAAGGCTAGACACGAATTATTCTAGTCCCTACTCATCAGTAGAGGCATGCAAATTTCGCGTTATTTTCTGACCGCGGACTAGATTCCAAGTGACGTTTTTACTTCATGTAAACCAACAAACATAATGGAACGAAATTACTTACTTTGAAACTACGTATCACAGGGAACGACTTGAAGTAAATAAAACCCCATTAGAAAATACATTTGAATTTTTAAAAAAGTATTGTTAAAATTAACAAAAACATTTTCAGATTTCAGAATGTTTTTCAAACTACATTAATATTTTGTAATGGATTTTTATACAGCCTAAATAAAGCGGTGCGTACGAAGTAAAATCACGCAAAATTTGACTTCTAAATGCCACTATGGGAAAAATTCCTGAGCCAATTTTTTTTTAGAAGAAAATACACTTGCAAGTTATGCCTACAAAGCTAACACTATTTCATACAGCTATAAAATTTTGATTTGTACCCAATTGAACACGCTTAAACGCTGGCCAAAATTACTTAACTTCACTAAATTTGGCGAGGAAAAATACTTCCGTTCCTTCATCGTCCTCGTCTTCAAACGGAGTCCAAACGTACCTTAACAAATTGCGTTTGTTAAAATTTTAGAAAGTATACGTAATAAAATGTGCTGCAAATTGGGTTTCTTCAGCATGTAATAAGAATGAATTCTTACGTTCGAAAGATTGTTTTGAATATTTTTAAAGTGTTTATTTTTCCCCCAAAATATTCTAAAACACGCATCTTCATTATTTATAGATACATATTGTTAATCATCTAAATATGTGTTTCCTAAAACGTATGTCTAAACATATTTAGTTCCTTCATTATGTCATACCAGGTCATTTGTGTGGATATTTATAAAGTTTTAAAAACATAGTAGATCTAGTAGAACTTCGAGTAGGCCCCCTATTGTATTATTGTTGTATTGCGTGCGACAAAAATACTCGGAACAGAAAGTTTTCATTTTGTGGTTCTCTACCAGAAAAGGCGTTTGTCGGCACCTTTGAGGCAATCCTGTTTACAAACTAGTTTCCTGTAAATTGAGACCGCCAAGTCTTTCTTAAACAACGTCACCATCAATTCCACGGAAATTGATTTAAAAATTTACATCTGCATACAGTTTTGGCGACTAAAAGCGTTTGCCGCGAACATTTTTTTTTCTTTCGGTGTCGTCCAGTACACTCTAGACTGAAAATGGTGAACAACCTTCAATTCCAAAAAAAAATATATATATATATATTAAAACACTGCACTGGAATAAGGCAAAACTGAATTTTCACTTCAGTTAGATCTCGTATTTCACACTTTAAAACACAGTCTTTACCCCAACATAAATTTTGTTTCGATAAAGAAATTATTTTCTCTAGAACAAACCACTACAAAGTAACTTTGTCGCAAATAAAAGTTTTGTTCAAAATATACAGGCAAGCTTACCAAAATTATGCTGGAATTAAAACAATTAGGCTGTATTCTTTATTGCAGTTATCTGTACTTTTTAACAGCCGTTTTGTTCACAAAAAGTTAACATTATTTGCTGCAAAAACAGTATTACTATAATCAAAAGCAAGACACTTTAAAAAAAACACCTAAGATATGTATTTTATCATGTTTTTGTTAACTCGTTTGGTTGTCTCTCTATTTGTTTGTCTGTACAGTAGGCCTACAAATTTTGTTTGTTCAAAATCGATTGTAAAATTTTACACACAAGGCTAAAAAGAAGAAAATGTTTTATTGAGTAATAATATTTAATGTACAACGTTTTCTAAAACGGACTAAAAACAGTGTAGTGTACTTATCTTGTGAAAATACATGTAAGATTCAAAACAACACACGTAGGACTTACGCAATATATAATTAATGCAAGGATAGATCACCTAAGTCACTAACAATATTACACTGCAAATGATATTAACAGTTGTATGAATTTACTCAACAATAACTACTCTCTACTATTTGGCTGTATAGGCCTACTGTATGCACCACACACTTATCTTCTTAACTCTTACAAGTAGTAAAATGGTCCCTCAAACATCTGCGTATAAAAATTGCGAAATTACAACTTCCCTTCAAACACATCCATGCTTCGTTATTGACATATATATATATATATATTTTTTTTTTTATGGCAATGGTTATGTAAATGTGTATAAGATTGGTAAACTCTGACACCGTTTGACTGATCACTACAGGTACGTAAATTTCGCAGAAACATTCCAGGTCAGGTTGAACGCCAATTATGTATACTACATTGTCATGTCTGTGACTTGCTGGCGGCTGTTACGAAACGCGTTTGACTACTGCAAGCCAGTAGTAAGTAAGGAAATAATGCGAAGTGCTATCGCTTGCTACCTGCTTGTACGGTTATAAGCCAATAGTTAATCGGTTGTGGCCAGTGGGTGTATAGGACTGACAAGTCTAGGCTGCTGCCAGATCCATCCACGAAATTGACGTAGGCCTACCTCTACCGATCAGCATGAAATTTGGCGCATAGCCTACAGTATATCTATATGTATTTTTTTCTTAGAGAAGGTTTTTATGCTAGCCATTTTACTTTAATTCGCCAAATCGTCTCTAGATGGCGCCGCAGCGCATCAACTTCTGTAGGCCTACCTAGGCTAATGGCTTATACATAGGGTCACGAAATTTTTGTGAAAATAATTTTGTTTCAGTACCTTACATACAAGTCTGCATTTCTGCTTCACAGTCAGTGATTGGATGTTTACACTCTCACGTGTCTTGAGATCATATCCGCAAATCACAGACCTATAGGGTTACTCTAACCCTATGCTAATTGGCACAGTCAAATGAGAGACGTCACTTCACACAGATACGTTGCCAACAACCATGAAGCAGAACTGCAGATGTGCACGTAAGGCACTGGAACAAACTGGGGAAAAATTCTTTTTTGCGAAAAGTTCATTGGCCAATCTTATAGGACATTGTGAGCGTTCGCAATTCGACCGTTTATGTAGGACAACGCATGCCGGATTCTGCTAGTGTATATTTGTGTGCGTGTGTATGTGTGTGTTTATATATATGTAGGCTACACATATAGGGATTTGTGCGTGTGTGTGCAATTGCCTGGGGTTATTTCGGAAAACAACGGAAAACAGAAATATCAGGATAGACTTGCAATATAGTACACTAATTAAGTAATTGTTAATGACAAAAAAAATGTGAAATTTCGAGGAAAATGTTGTCGTTTCAGTAGAAACATTGGAAAATCGCGAAAATGTTAAAAAATAGTCTTCAATAAACTGTATTATATTAACCGTGACACGTGTGAACAGTTTTGGGACAAATGACACACGCTGTGTGTCCAAGCTGTGCAGTTCTAACTAGGCGTGTTGTAGAGAGAAACAAATGCTACAAATAAACGATAGCCAATGTTGATACGAAACATTCAGTGTTATATACATCACGTTGGAGCCTAGCAAACAGTCAAGTATTCCCGCGATTTTCCAGTGTGTCTACGTATCAGTTATCGTTTACCTTTCAACACGACTGTGTCCGGCGTCGATACGTTATATTCGCTGTTGACCGAAATACGCCGCATAAGTAGGGACGGGAAAATTTCGCGAATTCAGTGTACTATGCATACTCAAGCCCCGTCTATTCGTTCATTGTCTGTTGTTCCACAGAGTAGCAGCTAGTGGACAAATGATCGGGGCTTGAGTATGCATAGTACAATGGATTCTAACCTACAAGTAATTGAATTCGCGAAATTTTCCAGTCCTTACGCATAATTTATGCAATTTTTTTTTCACCAAAATCAATGGCTCTGTGTATAAGTATTATTTCACGTACTTTCTAAGTAGATTACGAGCGTAAGTGAGCAGTTTTGGTTTATTGAGAATCTTTGAACATTGACTAATTGGCGGTATGAGACGATCTAAAATGTTTAAATATTTTACACCATTTTAAAACCATTGTGGCGAGAAAACCAATGTAGGTAAGAAAACAGGCACACTATATGTTTTTGCAGGAAATGCAATTGACTAAAACTTTCTCCGTTTAATCAACATGAATGGAAGTACATACGTCTCAAATTATGTTTCTTTTTTACAGATTAGCTTAGTGAGCACAGCTCATATCCAGTATTACTTTTGATAAATTTCTACAAGAAAATAAAGGCGAGTTCTAAAAATTAAATGACCTCGTTGAGATTTATCTGAAGAACTAGTGTTTCCGGCCTAACAGCAGTTGATGGGATGAGAAAATAAAAGTTAGAAATTAATTGTGTTGTGTCGTAACTGCAACGTTCATACGCTACTACCCTTATTTCCATAACTTTACTTTTGTCTATCAAAAGGTAAAGTTTGTAATTCGTCTCAGGTAAGATAAATCTGAATTGGGAATATTCTTGAGTGTGTTTTTTTTTTTTTAATATCTTGCAGTGTTCCACATTACCTTATGGACAAACTTCATCGTTCCCGAAGACTCTGTGTGCGTTTAAATTGTGAACTCTCATAGTAAGTTATCTGTTTTGTTTTATCTGCTAAATCACGTGTTCACACTGATAAATTAGACCATTCGCACAAATATGCCAGAGAAAAAATAAATATACTGTAATGGGAAAACCTTCCCATTACAGGCCTTCGAAGATCTGTAAAGCATTTTTGTGGATTCGGTAACATTTGGCCGTATAAAATATAAATGCTTACCTGGTCTATAAGTACGAGCTCCCAGGCATGATACTGAACCCCAGTTAGGGGCAGATTTAACCTATCAGGACAGGCCATCTTTATTTATGTGTGCTTGGGACAGTAATGACTTGTTCCAAACTTGGCAACTGAGTACTTATGTGAACAGTTTACAGGTATAACCACGACATAACCTTGACATTACTCATCGCGAATATCTCATTGTGCGTGACGGTACAAAGCCCTTTCTGAAATACGTTTGATGTCTAACCGTTTAACTGCGAAGCTTGGAGAATATTTTACATTGCTTTCACTGCTAATAGCTTCCTGGGTTCTTTCAAACAGCGTGAAACCCAGTAACAAAGCGGTGCGGCCCAATGGACCGTTACATTTCTCGCACACGATTTTGAACTCCATAGATAAGACAGCACGAAGACTTACACTCTTCGCTCGCAAGCACGGCTGGAGTTGCTATATTTTTTTATTCACGCAAAGAGAGCTTATAAACACAAGATATCGTAACTCATGTGTTTGTGGTGGAAATAGTGAAGCAGGCGTGCTTGATTTGTGACAGGTAACAACGAAAAAAAAGTATGGTTTAAAACGTCTCAAGCCGTGTTTTATGCATGTTCATGCTGAAAGAACTGGTTACATGACTTTCTGTAAGAATTAGTTACGTGATTTTTTTGTAAAAATTATTTTGTTTAAAATTTTCCATTTATTTCTTATCGTATTAGTTTTCCATAAAATAAAACTGTGCGGCGTACAAATAGAAATTTATTTATTTGTCTCGTATCATTTTTTAATTTTCTTTCATATGCACAGTGGTCTGTAAATATCAGAGTTTTTAAAAATTTTAATCGCATACATAGTAAAATACTATATAAACTGTTTTGCAGTGTCATATATGGGCATGATTAGAGATGCAGTTTTATCGCGGGAAAACTTACTGTTTGCTGGATTTCAACGTACATTCAGCTTACCAGAAGATTACTGCCTTTAGTTTGGATACGTGGAGCTGTCACGCTATTTGACTGAGCCAATAAAAATCCCACTATTTTAATATTTGATGCCTGCTGTTAGTCTGCAGACAGCTATGTTGTGTCAGACATCATACACGTCGCAAGAGAATACAGTGTTTTCAAGGTCATGTTGGCACAAACTATTTTCGCGATTTATTAATTTCTCTAGGCCTGGTGTTTAGAGGCACAATTATTTCGTTAATTCAACGACCAAAATGCTAGAATCCATTGTCCTAGGAATACTCAATCCCTGTCTATTCGTCCATTGTCTACGGTTACACTGAGTAACAGCTGGTGGACAAATGGCCCTATGTATCAGCAGAGGCGCGATTATTTCGCGTATTTATTCTATGTCAAGTTGAACGTCATCAAGGTATACTTCACTCTCGTTACATACTGCGATCGGACGCAGTAGTTTTGAAACACATTTGACGACTGAAAACCCGTAATAAATAGAGACATGCAAAATTAGCGTTATAATTTGGTAGCAGACTAAACTTCACTTTTTTTTATACACAGCGGAGCATAATCTGCTATTCAATTGGCCACGAATTTTTATGCGTTGTCATTTACGTGTTTTACGTATTCACATAGATTGGCTTCTCTACCGTGTAAGAATTCTCTGCGGCTAGTCACGACTATATCGGCCAGCGGGAGACGTCGAACGAGCCTATAGTCACTTGGAGTCTAGTCAGGTGTCAGAAAATGACGCGAAATTTGCATGTCTCTGTTAATGTAGCATATTCCACCATTCGTTTAGGGAACGCCATAATAGCACCCCTTTGAACCCTAAAAACTAATTTATTTTCCGTGGGAGTGCCCCCGCCCACCCCACATACAATTCTTTGACTTGTGACGTGGGTATATTTATGTTCTGTTTGAGGAATGGCCTCCTTCCAAAACCTAGAGGTGCATCCGTTCCTGGACCGTTGTCTTTCAGACACAATAAAAATTTTTCTTTCTAATTTTTTCTCACTGCCTCAACTGCTATTAGACCGAAAACTCTATTTCTTTGGAAAAAAAAATCTCAACGAACCGCGTACCGCCAACAAGTGAATGTTTAAAGTTTCTCTATAAAATAGTACTGCTCACGTATGCACGTGAAATATACTCATATATAGGACCACTGATTTTGATGGGAAAAAATTTGTAGCAACTTTATTTATTACATTGCGTGAACATAATGTAGCTCTGCTTCATGGTTATTGCCAGCATGTCTTCGTGCACTCATTTGACTGTGTCAATAAGAATACAGTTATTGCAACACCACACGCCTGTGATTATCCGGTAGAACTCCCAGACGCTGAGAGTAAAAAACATCTTATCACTGAGAATGAAGCAGAGCTGCAGATGCCCTATAAGTAGGGACTAACTCAATGACCTGCAGACTAGAATCTATTGTCCTATGAATACTCAAGCCCCGTCTATTCGTTCATTGTCTGCTGTTCCAGTGAGTAGCAGCTAGTGGACAAATGGCCGGGGCTTGAGTATGCATAGTACAATGGATTCTAGCCTACAAGTAATTGAATTCGCGAAATTTTCCAGTCCCTACACATAAGATCTATAACCACGTTGAACAACAAAAAAAATTAAGTGATAATATTACAAGGGAAAAATATTTTTTGTTAGCTACATAATAATTTGTTGGTATTTGCCCTGCGAAGTATATGTGCTCACCAGAAAATCTCTTTTTAGTCACCACTAAGTAATTGTGGTCACCAAAAATTAATTTTATGTTTAGGCCTGCCACAAATACCTCAGAAGAGTCACTGACATCTCTCTTTGATTTAGGCATTTAAAATTCCTTAATTCCTTGAAAAGTTTACGACGTTCATCTTGTAGAACTTTACTGGTGTTAATGTCTCCTGATTTTCGCGAAAGTATTTTTTAAGAGCTTGTTTCATTGCCTTACGTGTACATCTGCAGCTGTTATGCTTCGTCATTGGCAGCGTATATTAGTGCAGACACGTCGCTATTTTAACTGAGCCAAGACACTGAGAGTCAATATCATATAATCACTGAACAAAGAAAATATTAATGGAGGAACCACTGTTATTTACCACCCAATTAACAACTGCACAAACAACTTTAATGCGTAGATTTTTACGGTCTGGCTTATCCTCAAACGAAGTTGTGAAATATTTTCTTTACTTATGTAGACTACAAGTTGGTATAAATGCCTCGGCCAACCCTCACCTTTCCTTTAAAGTGAGTCCACAGATCTCGTCTCGCCAATAAAGTGTCTTGTCGTCTAACACATACAGTTATACCTATAGGGACCCCTGATTTTCCCGAAAAGAATTTTGCCCCACTTTGTTCCAGTGCCTTACGTGCACATCTGCAGTTCTATTTCATGTTTATTGGCAGCGTTTCTTTGTGAAGTGATGTCCCTCATTTGACTTGGCCAATCACAATAACGTTACTACAACTACACAAGTCTGTGATTTTCCAGTAAAACCACAAGACACGTCAGAGCTAAGACGTCCAATCACTGGTTATGAAGCAGAGCTGCAGATGTGCACGTAAGTCACTGAAACAAAGTGCGGCTAAATTATTTTCGCGAAAATTAGGGGTTCATAGTTATGAAGCAACATATTTCAATACAGCAATGCAAATAACAATGTGAGATGGATTCACTGTCACCAAGATGGAAGTTATGTGTCCGTAAGGTCCGTAGAAGCTACCATAAGTGTCATTGCACAAAGTTATGTGACGCAGTAACATACGTGACATTCAGTGATTCATAGATCTGTCGATTGTGGTACAGAGAAGAAACGTAAGAGGGTGGCAAGGCATTTGAACCAGTCTGTATGTGAAACTTACACAGCAAATGTAATCTCGGTTTGGTTAATTTCTACATAGTAAAAAAATTGTACTTGTACAAGAAAAAGTTAGTAAATAAATTTCAAAGCAATTTATCAGTCTAGGCACTACAACCAGAATGTCGCAGGTTATTAAATTGACTAAATTTTCCTGATGCCTGTGAGATGTAATGAAACATATCTTTATACGCAAAGTGTTTGAGGAAAAACCAAATAATCTTTGATGGTCTTTCACATTTTACAAAATATTTAGTACTTATAGGAAAATTTCTTGGAAACTGGTTGCCAAAAAGAAATTGTTTTAACACTTCAAAACATTTGTTGTAAAATGTACAGGAATTTATTTGCAAACGTAGAATTATTATCTGCGAATATACGAAAATTACTTAAATATACAGCATTAATTTTATATTTACAAGTATTTAATATAAAGTTCACAATATTTTTAGTTTTTTTTTTTTTTGGAAACTAGTTACCAAAGATTTTTTTGTAGAAGTACAATTTTTTGACTGTGTACGGACGACAAAAGCAGAAAGAAATATGCTCCATATGATGGATTAGCACGGCATGAAAGTCCCGTCTCAAGGAATACGCGAAACCCTGACAAAAGACAGACAGCTTGCCGACTGTCAGAATCACGAACGCACCTTTCTCTCTCTTTCAAATTGTTCTCAACTCGCCCCTTCTGACCGGACACGCAAAAGTAACATTAATTTGCAGTTGGGAATGTTGGCGCTCTTGGATTCCGGAGTGGCGGCGGCGTCTTTTAATGGAATAATAAAACTTCCGACAGACTAAGTTTGACGCGCGGAGTGGTAGATTTCCTGCGAGATATGCCGTTTTCATCTTCCCCTGCTCTGAATGAACACGCATCGCATCGTGTTTCGGACAGCAGCGTAAGGTTTTTTCTAGGAAAACAACAAATTGCCTAGTAGGGTAAACCGACTATGTACTATGATATATATTAACAACGTGATAAACCACTTTGCAGGCTTCTCAATATTGGGAAGGACCTGTACATATATTCACTAGGTTACCAACACAGAGCAAGCACGTGTACACTCTAAAAAATAGTTTGTAAATTTGCCACATGTGCATGTAGGAGCGCTAAGAAAGTAGTTTCTTGTGACATGTATGATTGGGTGATGATATATGTCTGGCATAACGTAGCTGTCTGCAGACCAATAATAGGCATAAAATATTACAATAGCTGGAGTCATATTGGCTTATTCAAATAGGGCAGCAAGTCTACGGACAAGTGAAAGCCAGATATCTTTTCATAATCTGAACGTACGTTGAAACCTAGCAAACAGTCAAGTTTTCTCGCGGCAAACCATCATCTCTACCTATGGTGCAATTGGAATTCCTCTCACTCCAGTGCATACAACGGTAATGTCGCGGATGTATTTGAAAACAGTTTTAAAAAACTCCTGCAGGTATGTGGCATTCTTTTTGCAATATGTAGAGCCATTGATTTTTCGTGAAAAAAAATTACACCATCTTGTTTAAATTCCTTATGAGCACACCTGCACTTCTGCTTCGTGATAAACTATTTGATGTTTTTAACTGTCAGCGTCTTAGGGTTTATCCGCCAATCATAGACGTGTGGTGTCGCATCAATCGTATTCTGCACAGTAAAAAACAATTGTACATTTACAAAGAAATTCTTGTAATGTAATATCAGAACATTATCAGTCAGATAATAAAAGTAAGATGTCAGAAACCTTTTAAAGTGGTTACAAATATCGTAAACAACTTTCTGGAACTAGTAAAATAATACTACTGAGCAGATTTTTCGAATTGAAACAAAATATATCTAGGAGACCTTTCACATTTTACAAAACATTTCGTACTTTCGCAAAAAAAATTTTTTTGGAAACTGGTTTCCAAAAAAAAATTTCGTAACACTACAAGCAATTATTGTAAAATGAACCAGATATTAGCTGTAAATGTTCAAAATTTGTTTATAGATTTACAGAAATGTTTGTAAATATACAAAAAAATTTAAAATGTACAAAATTTTTGTAAATTTTACAAAATATTTTCGTAGTGTTACAAAAAAACTTATTTGGAAACTGGTTTTCAAAAAAAAACCTTTTTGTAAAAGTACAATTTTTTTTACTATGGATTGGCCACATCCATGTAGGTAACGCTTAGCTGCAGATAAGGCATTGACAGAGCCAGTGATTTTTTGTTAAAATAATTCTGCATTACTTTGTTTCAGTGCCATACGTTAACATCTGCAACTCTGCTTCATGGTTACAGTATTTGAGCAGATGCGTCACTCATTTTACTGCGTCAATCAGAACAAATTCACTGCAACGCCCTCACCACAGACGTGTCGGCTCTTTTGATACGGGCGAACTTCGCCGCTTATTGGTTGCTGGAGGTTGTTGATACCAGCCCCGTGTATGTTTGGATCCTGCATGTTACTACAGGTTTACTATTGGCCTGGCTGCCGGGTAGCAGGGCAGCTGCCTTTCACTGATTGACAGTAGCCGCCATGTTACTGGCCAGGGAAGCCATTTTGCTGGCGTGTGTGACTGAGTTCGACGTTCTACCGGCTATTTCACTTCTGTATACCTAAATATTCTGTGACCACACGTCTGTTTGTAAATTTACCAGACGTGCGTATAGGAGCGCTAAGAAAGTAGGTATGGTAGAATAGTTTCCCAGACATCCATAATAGCACTCCTAAATCTAATTATAAAACAGTCAAATGCATACTTAAGCTACCAGACTTGTATTGTAACAAGTGTAAAAGTTTGCATATTTACAAGACGGAAGTATGGTAACTGTCCCATACTGCGTCTGGGACAATAACTTCCTAAACATTTGAGGAAGTTTTTTTACAGTTAAAGACTTTGACAGTTAAAGACATCGAATCATTGAACGAGAAGCAGAGCTGCAGGTGTCTACGTCAGACATTGAAAGAAGTTGGCGCAGAATTCTTTTCACCGAAAATCATTACCTATAGGCATTGGAACAAAATGGTGCATAAATGTTTTCGCGAAAACTACCAACACCTTTCTATCAGTGCACAATCTTGAAAACCTGCAAAAAAAAGTTTTTACAGTGTAATATTCGCTGTTGCATGGGCCGGGTTTGATAAGGTAGCCGATGACGCCAACCTACTATTACAGTAATTTGCTTTCGACGATGCACGTTAACTCGCATACTAATTGCTGCAAGACCTGTGCGTGACTGCTCCGCACACACACACAATTTTTCTCTCTCACATTTTCACACGACACTGCGTTCAACACGACACGCACGAAATTTCAAGCCATATAAAATATTCAGCGACAAGTTGGCGACTGTGTTCCGTTAATTTTTGGTACAGATGTCTAGTAAGCAGTAGGGATCCCAGACTTAGGTGAAAAAAATGTTGCCCAAGCCTTTACGCACATATTCGCAACCCTGCTTCATGATTCTTGGCAGAATGTCTTCGTGCTGAGAAGTCTTTCATTTGACAACGCCAATCAGAACACAGTACCACACGTCTGTGATTTGCGGTTCAACCATAGCCATCTTCAGTAGAAGGCTGTGGTCTTAGATCTGGCAACCCTGCACATAAGCGTCATTTAACGCTTCTTTGAGCTCTTCAAAGGCAATGGCTGTACCTGATTCGTTAGTCTGCCCTACGTACCGACGAATCAGGGGAAGTCGCTGCATTTGGCGAGACAAAATAAGTGTTAAAATGACGCTTCCTGACAGGGTTGTCAGATCTAAGGCCGCGGCCATGTACTAAAGATGGCTATGGTTCAACTCCAAGACATGTAAGAGGTAATATCACCCAGTAACTACACCCACGAGTTAGCTGCCCCATTTTATTACAATCTCTAACGTGCACATCTGCAGCTCTGCTTCATCGTCATTGGCCTGTGTTGTTGCTCCATTTGACTGCACCAAACAGACGAAGGTTATTGTGACACCATGATTTTTCAGCAGAACCCCCATTCAAACAAGAGTTAAATAATCCAATCACTGACTATGAAGCAGATATACAGATGTACACAGCCAATAATATAAATTTAAGAATGTCCATCGTGTTTAGTTTCACTATTAAGGGCGCTCCCTACCTCGGCGCCCTGGCGTAGAAAGAATAGGGTTTTACATGTTAAATAATTTTCAATAGCACTCGGTCACCTTTTGTTATATTGCTTCCGGACGAAAACCAATTTCTGCGCCAAGAAAAGGAGAATATTGCCTCGTAAATAAAATTGCAGAAAAGAAATTTTAAATAGCCATTATCGCGTGTTTTTTTTTTGTGTAAAAACGCTTTTTTGCCCATAATTTTCAGGGTATTGAAAAAAAACTGCCTACACGATCCAAAGCAATGTACGCGGCACCGAGACGAACAAAAGAGTCACTGGTGGCATATATGTAACTTCAGCCGTTACTGAGCCAGATGGAAAATCATTTAACCTGTAAATCCATATGCTTGCTCCCGCCGTGGCTTCAAGGTAGGCAGCGCCCTTAACTTTGATGTTAACAGTGTTTCAATAATAGGCCTAAGTACCAATTATTTACAGCTTTTTAAGTAAGTAACCTAGATAAAGATTTTTTTCACCTTAATCGGGAAGTTTATGTACACAAATTTACATTTCAAAATGTATTGCAGTATTAGTTTTTGTTACGTTTTGTTCAATATGTTTGGTTATTCTTAATTTTTATGACCTTCTAGAATTGTATATTTCTTAAATAAAAAATGTATCACACAAACCGAGACAGATATGTATCCCACGTCCTCTGCTAAAGGGATAATTTTTGCTTCCCTCATAATATTGTGAGACTATGTACGTACTTAAAACAAAGATACAATCGTTCTGATTATCTTGTCTGAAACGTCACGTAGTTACAACTATTTGTTAGGACGCGAACCACGAACGTGTGGTATTGGGTTCGTTTACCTTCGTCTTGAAAGAACTGATCTCGCAAGTGTCCTACCATCTTCCAACATAAGCAACCGGTATATGCAGCCGAATCCCAATGGTTGCCTTGCATTCGCAAAATGACACATTCGCTTAGTAACTGTTATCTGGAGCTAAAATATTTAGATAGTAAGGACGATTGACATCAAAACAACTTGTATAAAGGTAATACGATTTCAGAAAAGTAGGAGTGTAGGTGTATAAACTAATATCAATTTAAATTTGTTAGCACAGCCTTGTGATTCATATTTATTTAAATCCCACAGTTTTCATACCTGCAACTGTTGAAATCGATTTTAAATCCAAATTTAAATATTTGAAATATAAAACTATTCTTTAAATTTGTCAGTGAGGGTTTTTTTATCAATACTTTTAACTTAGTGTAAAATACTTTCGACGCTCAGAAAATATGCTTCTTAACAAGAGGAATAAGGAAACCGTAATATAAAAATTTAGGGCGTAATTGGGTACATAATTATTGTCAAATAAACGTTTTGACTTGAAATCAGCAAATAACGGCCAAGTGTCTGTAAAACAGATTAAAGGGAAAACATTTATGTAAACTCGAACCAAGCAAAACGTTCCACTAATATAATATGTCATTTCCCCTAAAATGTTTGAAAGTATACAACAATTTTTAGCATAACGTTACCTTAATAGTTAGACCTCGTAACTAAATTTCGCATCCATTCAGAAAAAAAGGAGGGAAAAACTATTTTATTTCCCTCACACTGCGAAAAAATACATAATTTTGTACAGCATTATAATAAATAAAATTTTTATATCTACTTTAAACAATATTTCTTTGTAAATACCTTATTGTAATGGTTTAAATGGCTCGAATGTCCGATCTTCATACCTAATATGGAGTTACAAGCTTTTACTATTAATTTAACGATAAAAATTCAGGTCTTCTCCCGTGCACCTAATAGTACTACATAAATAATACTACATCTAACGATACTGCGAATAATTTTGCACAGTTCTCTGTGCAGGCATCCTGGACCGAGATGCCTCAAAATAAAATACTGTGCCAGTTTCTTCTATTACCGGTGGGGCCGCGGTGGCCGAGAGGTCAGACCACTCGTCTCCCACCAAGGCGATCCGGGTTCGATTTTCGGCGAGGTCGATCCCTGGATTTTCGTATGTGGAAGTCGTGCCGGACGATGCGGCTGTTCGGCGGGTTTTCTCGGGGATCTCCCGTTTCCCTCGCCTTTTCATTCCGGCGCTGCTCCTTACCAACATCATTTCACCCCTCGATGTTGAACGCTGACCTAAATATTTCACTCCCTCACTCTTCGATTGCCGGCCTGGGCCAGAGTTTCTACATGTTTAACGATAGCTATTTTTTAAAACATAAATGGAAGCCGATATCGTAAAATCGCTCCGTAACTTTGTTGTAACTGGATTCAACTACACACTCTGACTTTGTCGAGACAGAGTACATCATGATAGCTAATTAGTTAATTAATGAAATTTTCTTGTAATTGATACATTAACTAAAATATTTATACAGTTTGTCTCGAAAAATTACATTAGCCTACATAGTAAAACCAGTTTGCTACAAACTTTCAAAGTAATTTTACGATATCGACTCTCGTCCGGGTTTTAAAAATTAATTCTCTCGAAAAACGAGAAACTCGAGCCCATGCCTAAGGGCACGGTCAAAGCAACGTTCATCGTAATAATTTTATTTTTATACTTGTGCCACATATTTTTTCTCGTAATACAGGCATAAATTGTGATTTAACTTTGCTTATATGCATTTTTTTATCTCTCATATTTTTTGTGCAATGACTCGTAAACGTAAAAATTTGCATTTTTTCGGTTTTATGTACGCAACCAAAACCAACTGACAAACCAAACTGCAAATAAAAAAATACGGCGCTTAACGATGCTGTATGCTATAACATCTCCTGCACAAAAACAAAACAAAAAATTAAAATTTTCGGTATTATTAAAGAATTCTTGAATAAATTTTAATTTTTTTAATTTCAGCATTTATTTTCAATGCAAAAGTATTTCATTTTTTGTTTTTATATAGGATAACTTAATGCCTACAACGAAAATGTTTTCACTGTGATTCTCTCGCAATACATCTCTATCTATACTTGTAATAGAAAGTTTACTATTTCTATTCATATTTTCCGAGACTACCAAGTACGGGCGTTTTAGTTGCAGCCACATATATACGTGGACAATATATGAATACTGAAAATTATTAATGTAAACAACTTCTCACAAAAATATGGCTATGCAGGCCTGAGTGATTAGCACTTAATATCATTACCAATAATATATTTTTTGCAGAATTTTTATAATTCACGATTGTGAGAAGCATATTTTTACAAATAGTTTCTTTGATGACTGGCCATCAAGATAACATATTGCTAATAAGTTTAAAAAAATGTGTAACACTGGCAGGACATTAATAAAGCTGAGTAATATGGATTACGCTGATATTGTAAACACGTAAACAAGCTATACGTATTACTTACAAGGTACAAAAATTAGCAACTAGTTTTCACGGAACTGCTTCTTCTTCTTTTATTTATTTTTTTTTTTTGTAAAATGCGCAAAATGTTATGCAGTGTAGTAAGTTAACAGATAACGTTAATGGCTATTTTTCTAACTGATATCGGATATTGAGGTTTCAGAATGAAATGCCGAGGCACACTGCTAATTTACTGTTTCCTTCTCGAAAACGAAGGAAAAAAAAAAGAACAAATTATCACGTTCATGGCGATACAATAATCGAATTCACAATTATCTCATAATTTATTCATTGGCCTCTGCATTTTACGAGAAAAAAAAAATTTTTTTTTCGACGTGTTACGCATGAGCGAAAGACTAAATTGTTCAGGGATTTAGATTTCTTGGAACTCCGAACATGCCTTTGCGTATAAATTTAAATGTCCGATTAAAAAACAACGAAACAATATACGGAACTTGGCCCACTTTTATGTATACAGGAACGAAGTGGCCTGACGGTTTCTTTGATGTCACTGTAAAAATGTTCTTAGACAATAGTAGAAGTTTTTAACCCATACAAACACAGTAAATAGGGCAGTTAACATACCTCAGTTATTAAATAGAGCAAGGGTTGAGCATTGTAACTATTGTGGAACCTCTTTAATAGAAACCTGAAGGGAGCCTAAACGTTGGCAATTTGCTATAATGAAGTTTGTAATAACAGGTGTTTGAAAAAATTCAAAAACTTCCGTAAATATTTTAATGCTGTTTATCTCCATTACACGAACATTCTTATTGCCACAATGACTTTTATTAACCTGTTAACTTATGATTACATTGTTTTATGTATAAAGACGAGTTTTTATTGATAGTTTGAGTTCTAATTAAATTTTTCATCTCATTTCAAGGGGTGAAAGAAAAGCACTTGGTATTAATGAGAACGTTATAAAAACAGGAATTTTATTAATGGCGTTTCACTATAATACGTTTCACCTGACCCAGCATATAACGACAAAAGCCAATACAGTATAATTCTATCTTGACTTCTTTAAACCTATATTTGTTTATAGCTACGGGCATGCGGACATGCCTATGCAGGGCTTTTCTTTAACGGTTTTTAAATATATTTATCCAATAACAACGTACATTGAATAACCTTGGGAACCCACTTCCTAAAAAAACTTCCTAGTATATAATGCGAAATATTATTACGTACACGGTTTGAGAATTTTGTAATACTTCAACTTGTAAAATACACAAACATTGAGTGTTGCTATGATACCATTCTGGAACATTCGGTATGGATTAAAGTTATTGCACATTAAATAAAAAAATTCTTATTTTTACAATTAAAAGCTGTAAACAAATTAAAGAACATTTCTCTGTTCAGGCACTACAATGTTGCAGGTCATTTAAATGGTCTAAAGTTTTAAAATACCTGTTGGGACTATTTTGATGGTTTTTTAATAAGTAGAGTGTTTGATGTGAAACAAAATAAACTTCAATGATCTGTCATATTTTATAAAATGGTGTGTACATATACATCCTAAGTTTCTTGGAAACTGGTTGCCGAAAAAATGTTTTGTGACACTTCAAACAATGGTTGTAAAGTGTACAAAAATGTATTTGTAAATGCACAATTATTGTATGTAAATATACAAAATTGTTTGTATATAAACATACATATTTGTATTTCCCGTAAAGTTTACAGTTTACTTGAAATCATACAAAAATATATTTGGAAACTGGTTTCCTAAGAATTTTTTTTTGTAAAAGTACAAATAATTTTTTACTGTGTACTCGCATTTAAGTAGAATCAGTGGAATGTCAAAGTTTCAACAAATTGCGTGGTTTTTCACTGGCAAGTTATGAGCTAATAATAAAGTTGTTTGGAAAATCATATATTATTGATAAGTAAAAGTTGAACAATGCTGGGCAGAAATGTAAAAAATAATGCATTTTTACGGGTCAAACGCCCTTAACTCACCCCTATTCCGTATCGAGGTTGCCTCGTACCCTCCTTACCAGCTCCCCAGTATTTCCTCGCCCCTGAGAGGGTGGGTTGGGGGGGGCGCTCGCCAAACCGCAGCACGTCAACCGACGAAGCAAGAGGCGAAAGATGGAACACCGAAAACACTCGACAGTCGCCTGTTGAGGTTCGTCAGAGAACTGTGTCTAATAGTGCAATGGCTGCTGTGCGTTTGACAGCTTTAGAGACTATTGTAGTGGATGTTATTATTTTTTTCTTTAAAAGAGTTTTCTTCGATAACAAATTTATTTTTATTGCTGCGAAGACGGTAATTTTTTAAGTCGCCAAGGTTGTCTTAAGGCCTCGCTCTTTAGATTAGCAGTGGTTTCGAAAATATTTTTTAACGCAAATTAATACGTATATTAAAAATTCGTTCTGGCAGTTTTAACACTTATATATCATCGTTTGTAGCTTAATTTTTCTGTTGCAATTCACTAAACCGATTTTTAGATTTTGACCCCTGAAATAGCACGTATATTTGCTGTCAAAATAAACCCAAATAATTTTTTGCTAGCAAACGTTACACTATTTAATAAAAACGCTCTAGCAAGATTGTGTATCGTATGACTTTACACAGTCTCAAATTTTTTCAAAGCATTTGGTTAAAAAAATATTTGAGTTATTTGTAATTGTTTGAAATAAATGAAAGATCATGGCCTTAATGGCACCGCCTATCACGCGCATCAAATGCTTTGCAGTGTGTTTATACGTATTTATACAGAACTGTTCTACATGTACCAATTATGCCAATTTAAGAAAAGAAAACCTTTCGAACAAGTATTTTATGTCATTCTTAAGACATAGTTTCGGAAGTCTTCCAAATAGCTGAAAACAGCTTTTTCAACTGCTGTATTTCAAATTGTACTAACTTGGTGTATGTGAAACTCAAATATGAATGGTCAGTGAATTTTGCTACAGTCTGTTCACCAATATAATTATATGGTCCTCGCTCAAAGTCCCATTGTAAGAACGCATCGGCGTGAATCTTGCTTGTTAGTTCACCACTTGACTCGTTGAGGCGATGCGACATTTGATGCGCTCTTCAGGGTCGACCCTACATCTGCGTCGCTTCTGAGTCTCTGACGCGTCAGTCGCCATTCTGAATTATTTTATTTTTCGTTCTTATGAAATTCCGAGAAGAAAAATGTGAAATTTGTTACTTTAATATCAATTCTATTTACCTTGCGCTGCAATAAAAGTATCGCAGTTGAACTTTTAATATATATATATATATATATATATATATATATATATATATATATATATATATATATATATATATGTCGTGATCAGTCGAGCAAATTAAGAATATAAAAAATCTTCTCCACTGATTACGACTTAAATATACGTTAAAAGTTCAACTGCGATGCTTTAATTGTAACGCAAGGTAAATAGAATTGATAATATAGCCTAGTAAGAAATTTCACAATTTTCTTCTCAGAATTTCATTAGAGAGAAAAATATAATAGGCTTAATTCAATATGGCGACTGATGCCGAGCCATATCATCACCATGTTTTAATTTATTTTTACAAGATATCTTTTTACTTATTTTAGACACAAAAAATGATAAAAATTATTTCTTATGAAGTTTTACTGTCTCTCATAGTTTTCGTGCAATGGTTCGTTAAAGTCAAAATTTGCATGTTCCCTACTGTTTTACGGACGACACTAAAATCAACTAACATACCAAACTGAAAAAATTCACTCTGGATAAAGACGTCACAGAATACAATTTCTCGTACATAAAAATAAAGAATAAGTTTTTTATAAAATGTCTGAAATTGAAAATAAAATTTTAATAAAACTTTAATATTTTTTTAAATACAAAAATATTTTATTTTGTGGCTCATCATAGATGAACTTGTAGCCTGCAAATTTTGAATTTCACGAGCCGCTATAGGTGCAAAAACTATGCGAGATAAAAAAAATTCATAAGAGCGAAATTTTGTCACATTTTGTGTTTAAAATACGAATAAAATATCTGGTACAAATGTAAAAATAAAAACATGGTTACGAAAGTTGCTGTAGCCGCGCCCTTAAGACGCAAACGTTTCATTGGTTGTTTCAGTTAGGTTTTCAGGTTTTCGACATGATCGTATTACACTCGATGCCGTATCTTAGCATATATAGGCTAGTTATAGACATGCTGTGCTAGAGGCCATTGTTACCTCCCTGTGTATCAACCACACTAACAATATTACAATAGTGGATTAGTGTTCATCCCTTTACCGGGCTCAGTCATGTATTTTTGCGTGCTGATTTTGCCAGGCTTCCATAGCAACAATGCTCAACAGTTGTTCTATTTACGACCTGAGTGCGACATATGACTCATATTGTGCTCGGGTAAAAAACTCCCAAAATAATTGAAGATTTTTTTTTACAGTACTACCCCTACAAGTGGCGAGGAAAAGTATTTACAGATTACAAATAAACATGTTTATATTATTAGTTCAAAAAGTGCAAAACCAGAACTTATTTACAGAACGTGGTATAGCTATAAAAATTTGCACAAATTTTAATGTTAGGCTAAATATAGCCTAAAAATTGGAAGATAGTTCTGCCAACTCTATGAGTAAGGAAGCTGCTAGTTGAACGCATTTTATGTACCTGTTGGAAATAATCGTAAACTTATATGGACTTCCTAACGTAAATCATACTTTAAAAAAATGAAGAATCCTACGTTATTCCAAAATATTCGCCCCTGTGTATATGTTACACGTGACGATAACTATCAAATTAAACATTTAAAAAACTGACACATAAAACGATTCCGTATAAAGGAAAACAATAATAGTTTAAAACTATAGTTGACCCTTTAATTCGTTGGGGAAACCTAAGTAAACCAAAAAGGTAATATAATTAAAAACAGAATATCTAAACGCTACAAAACTTATATTGTGTGTAAGTGTGCGACAGTTACTAAAAACTAGGCCAAACATTAAATTAGCTTACATTAAAAGTCACTTTTTCGATTTTGCGGATTTGGTTTTGCTTTGTTATATTCTGTTCAACATCGCTCATTTTTTTACTATGTAATTTGTTTGGTGCTTCCCCGACACATCTAAGTGGCAACTATAATTTGAAACTTATTTATTTTCTTTTTAAGGAATCGTTATGTGTGTGACGTAGGTAATATTGATTTTTTAATTTAGGTGCTATTTGCTGTTTTTTAAACTTAAATATTTCTGAAATTACAATATATATTATTTTTATATTTGTATAAAGCATTGAAATTAATATTGTCGTATAAAGAATTGCATTTTAATCGGTTCTACTGTTTGGAAGCCGCGAAGCCACGTACAGACGTACAATAGCCTAGCCGTAAAACTTAAAACACATCTCCATAATAAATGGAGTTGCATTTGTCGAAGTGGCTAGAGCACTCACTTCTCACAAAGGCGATCAGGGTTCGACCCACGGCGGTGTCGGTCACTGCATTTTCGCATTTGGCAATCGTGCCGGACGATGCCGCTGGTCGGCGGATTTCCACGGAGATCTACCGTTTCCCCTGCTCCATACTCAACGTCATGTCAACCCTCACCTGTGCTAAAGACCTACATGATGAGTGCTGACCTGAATATCTTCACTTTACTTCTTATTTTTTAGCCAGGAAAAGAAAAGTTATATATTTGCTACCTCCTCTGTCCTTCGGTATTTAATAGTTTCTCCACATACTCCAAATAAGCTTCGGTCTTTTCCGTTAAGGGGGAGTGTTAGAGAATTTTCTTTCATTTTAATTTTTTTGAGTCATGAAATTTTTTTCAAACTGTATTAACAAAATTTTCTCTTCAACATAGCATAGCATACAGCCTTAGTAAACTGCTCGTCATAAATAATGATGGAATAATTCATTAATTTATCATGCAGAATCATTGCAAAAGAATTATAGGTTAACTGTCAAGAATTTTCTTGCATTGATTCTGCATGAAAAATTAGTAAAAAATTTCATGATCGTATATGTCTAGAAGTTTACCAAGAATGTATCCTATGTTTTGTCGAAGATACAATTTTGATAATACAATTTCAATAAATTCTATGACTGAAAAACTGGAAACAGAATAAAATTGTCTAACATTCCCTCTTAAGAACAGTTGTTTCCGAAAATGTGTATCCTTTTCTTTCCCTTCTTTAAAATAATATTCTGTACCTTTTACATGCGTGCGTTAGTTACCTGCGTGAAAGCCGACCACGTGAGTTTGGATTTGTATCTAGGCGGTTTTGTAAGTTTGTAAGTCTGTTTGATAAGTCTTTTACTATCCAATTCGTATGTGAGTCCATAAAACTGCAGTTTTTTTCCTCGTTACGTAAGACAGTTTATCTATTTCCAAATATACCTCTGTGTTTGATCTTTATTCGTATTATTCAGCATCAAAATTACGTTCGGAATGGTGAACAACGTTGCAAAACACAAGCAAAGCAGAGAAATAAAATGTTTTCTCTGGAGAAGCTTTAAGTGTTGACGCGGAGATGCCAGGGTTGTTAAGTTACATGTCGCAGCTCGTAAAGTGACACTTGCTGTGACATGTCACAGTTGTCCTGACAACTGTGACAGCTGACAGCACCGTGTTCAATAGGCGTCAGTAAGGGAGGGCACTTACAAACCCCCCTCCCCCCAGAAAATGGATACTTTTGGTGGCATTGTTTACTTCTGAGGTGTTTAAAGCTGGTTTTGCCTATTAATACGAAGAAAATATTTCCATCACATTACTTTAATATAAACTTATGAAATCGTGAATGCACAGAGAAAAAACATATAGGCTTATACGTTCGCATACGACAAACAAGTATGCATTTGATCTGACAAAGTTTTTGTACCCTGAAGAATGTTTTAAAATTTCATCAAACAGTGGTTTTATTACTCTAACAAACACTATATTTAACATAACAGCGTTCATAATTTGAAACTGGCTTTAGAAAATGTTTAATGTTTTGTTAATAGGTGAATAAAAGTTTAAAACTACAGCGTAATTATTCATAATATTTTTAAAAAATAATATATGACATTTTGTGGCAGTAACAAAATTGTGTTACTACCTCATTACGTGTTTCAGATTGCCAAATCAGTACTCCTGTAATTGCCATTGAGACATTTTCAGATGATACAATCACACAGTTCGGCTGAGCCATTGATATGGTCTCTCCTAGCAGTTTTTATTTTTAAAAATTTTACGGCGTTGAACATGAGAACAAAATCAATATTATATATCTGACAAGTTTTGTCAAGACTTAAATCTAACAACTCTGTCTTCGCTACGACACAACATACTATATGGTTGATTGAACTGTTAAACGTTTGTTTTTGCCCAATTACAGATACTATACGGTTCTATACTGCTTTCACAATTTAAGTAGGCCTACGTGAATTTTTTTTATATGTATGTATTGTTTTGTGCAGTTACTTTTACTGAAACATTTAAAATTTGGATCTTATAAACATCAATGAAATTACGGTTTAGTGGTGGGGCAGTGGTAAAACACTAGCCACGCATTCGGGAGCATCCGGGTTCGATCTCCGGCTCCGGCCATGCAGATTTCGATGTTTCAGGGTTTTCCGAACTCACTCCAGGTGAATACTGTGATTGTTACTTTTACAGACCATGGCCGACTCCTTCCCTCTTTCTCCATTTACCTCAACCAAGTCCTTGTGCTTTTCGAGGGCACGTAAAACCAAATAAATAAATAAAATAAATAATATATAATTTTAGAAAATGCTGCATTTATTTACAGTTATATATACTCCTCCCATCCCCCACAGCACGCGTTCTTATGGCACTCCTTCTTAAACTAAATCCTGGGGACTCTTAAGCTTGTCCCGTCTAGCAGGGCACAGAACAGCTACGACTGCAGAATCAAAACCATCACACATGCTGAACTTATGCCGCACGAGCGAGCAATATGCGCTGGTCAAGTTTTTCTGTAATTAATAAAAAAAACTGGAATTAAGTTACCAAAAAAAATATATTTTTTTTCATTGCAAATACTTGTAGTAAGTTTTACAAAAAAACTCAGAAATATACAAATACACCAATGATTTAAGATTTTGTATATTTACAAACTTTTGCTTGCTTACTTAAAACCGATTATTAGTTGTAAATTTACAGCAATAATTATTTTACGCCATAAAAGCTCCCGAACAATTTTGAAAAATTACGAGAAAAAAGTGTGATACATGAGTGGACGAAGAGATTGATTTGGTTTGGCGTTCAACGCACGGTTCATGAACACTTTAATTCCATTCATTTGCGTGGTATTTGGAATACATTCAACGCTTGTACAAACTTTTGTACTCTTTCTTCTCATAGTTCGTTGCCTTCATGACTAAACCGACACCACACTTTCTTTTAAATTTGAAACAACAATTTTCCTAAAGAAAAAAGTTTGCTAAAAAAATGTCAGTAATATCACAAACAAGTGCTGTAAATTTCATAATAGAACACTGGCAAATACACGGAGAGACATATGTTAATTTTCTTATTTCTTATCGGCAAATTTTTAGTTAATTTTAAAATTAATTGCCTTGTGTATCTAACTGATTTTCTCAGAAAGTTGTACACGAAAGTCATTGTACATCTGCATATATAAAAGTCAGTGATTGCATTGTAATAAATGCAGTTAATATGATGGTTATATATTACTTAGGTAATTTTAGTTTTAAAAGCGATTCACTAATCGAAAGGTGACGTCATTAATATACTAATCGTTAACAACATTGTGAAATAATTATTTTTAATACATTATTTCAGTGCACTCCTATATATGTGTTTCTACTTAAAGAGAAATAGTTTTAAATCAGGACTCAGAATGATTTGTAACGCGATCTCAGTATTTACATAATGTAGGCCTATATTCTTAGAACGTATATCTTCTTTTATTTTTTTCAGAGATTTCTCTCTCTCTCGTCAAATAACCTATTGTTGGCCATACAGATAAAAAATACTCTTAAGAAATGTTCAGTTAGTTGTAAGTGGCGTGGTAAATTTATGAGGTTGCGTACACATGCAGTTCTAATTATAATCAAATACATCGATGTACGGACGAATTAGAGTATTGAATTTGTGTGGATATTCATTCCTACTCTAATACTATATAGGCCTATATATATAACCTATGTATAAATTACAAATACACTGTATGTGATTATAATTATTAAAATACAGGCTATATATATACATACGTAATATTAATTACAAATAATATACGTATATACACACACACATATATATATATATATATATACATATACGAATTTATAAAATATATAAATTAACCCTATGATTCCTAATACATAATTCTGACTTTTCAAATTTAGTTCATAGGAGGTCCTAGGATATAGGTGTTAGAGGTACTACACTAACACTTGTTTTACTTCTGCTGTTTGTACGTGTGTACGCTTGTAATGTCGGCTAAAGTACTCTATTGAAACAAAACACGGAATAAATAATACAAAAAATCAGTTCAATGGTTATAGCATTTCCAAAAATTTACGCAGGTCATTATGTTACAGAGACATGTCAGAAAAAAGTCCATTATGTTTGGATACGGAATTATATGCTGCCTGAATTTAAATTGCAAAGGATAGTATTTAAGACATTACAAATTAAACTTTTACATTTTTCTGCTCTAGTAGAACTGTATTAGAAGAAATATTAATTCCGTAAGGAACCCCGTAAAAATCTGAATATCTTATGTAAGAATAAACTGTAGTAATGATACAAGTTTTAAAAACAAAAAAATTTAATTTTCTCTGCAAATTGACAAAAAATTATGATCACGTGATTAAACGTGAACATTTATTAATGTAGTAGTAAAGCGTTAGGTATATTTCATATATTTTCTTTTCACAGCATCAATTTTACATTGCGGTAATTTCTCACGTGAAAAATTTTGCAACTCGCCAGGGAATATTATTATTTTCTCGTCGCAAAGCTTCTTATCAAATATTAAATTAAAAATTGTCAGTTAATTTTCCACATTATGAACCTCTACTGTAAAAAGTAATGAAAGGAAGAAATTTTTTCTATCTTCTCGTAATCATCAAATATTAGTCCTTAAAGATATTAAACTATAATTCATCGCCAAATAATTTAACAGTATTCATAATTTAAAACTCGGTTTAAAAAGTTTTCATATTTTATTATATGTGAATATAAGTTTAAAACTAACACTTAATGAATCAAAAAAGTGTGGACTTATTTTACGATATGTATCAAATTATTTTTGATGCCCAAAATGACACAGCTTGTTAGAGATTACCAAATTAGGGCTCCTTGAAAATTTGTATCGCTGAGATATTTTTAACTGGCACATCACACAATTCGACTGAGCATTTTATATTGGACTCTTATGGTGGATTTCATCTTTTAAAAATGTTACGGTATTGTATATCGGCACTACACTTTCTTCGTTACGACTAAAAAAAAGTGTGTAGTGCCAAGATATTTCTATTAAGTTAATTTTATGCAAAGACCTTGTTATGCTTAAATAAATAATATGAAAAATTATGTTATTTTCATAATAGTTAAATTGTAATGTTTATGGTAAAGTTAGATGTTATTTTCAGACACTCAAAATGTTACAAAGGTATTATATTTACAACACTCTGTAGAGAAAGAGATTGTTCTAAAAAGTGTAAGAAAATATTATTAACATTAACGTGAATTTTTAAATTTTTTTGTATGTAAAGTAATGTTTTTTTTTTTTTTTTGTAAAAGTAAGATTTTTTCCCACAACATAACCAACACTAAATACTTTGGTTCATTGTAAACAAAACAATTTACAGATTCACAGTATGGTGCATATATTTCAATTTTAAATCGCACTGATAACTATAACAAATCATTTTTGAAATATTTTGTAATGGGACACATGTAACTAGCACTAATATTCTCACTTAAACACGACGATGTGATTCAGGAAATTAATTTAGTCAAATTTCAAGTACATACATAGTAGGGCCTACAAAACCAAGATTATTAAAATTGTGACTTTTCTCTATTTAGAGTTATAGAAAAATAGTTACGAAGTATATAACAGTTTTCGTCATTTAATTTCTGTTAATTCGCCTACATTGTTCAAAAAATATAAAACACTGATTTAAAATTGTGATTATTTAAACAGTGTTGTGAAAAGATATATTTTATTCCTTGGAAATATTTTAGTAAGAATTTATTGGTTTGTGGACATACGCCATTGCGTATGTCCACAAACCAAAAAATTTTAATTGTGAACTCCTATTGTAACAAACATTTAAAAATCTCAATTACTTTAATGTAATAAGTAGGCCTACAGGTCAAATTCCATATGATTACTGCCTGAAAAAAGTATTTTATATAGTCTTTTATAACGGCTTTATAAATTTTCCACAAAAATAAATGCATCGAACAATCAGTAAAAGCTGTTCAGTACAAAGCGTTTGAAGGTTTCGTCGTCCGAAGTTAAATGCAACTTTTATCGAAGGGCGCGTCGTTTTCTTTCGTTGAGGGCGCGATATACCGCAATTTTCATCACCATTATTTTGTTCTTTATTTGTACCAGATATTTTTTTTTCTTATTTTAGACACAAAATGTAATAAAAATTTGGCACTTATTAAATTTTTTTATCTCTCATAGTTTTAGCGTAATGGCTTGTTAACGTCATATTTTGCATGTTTCCGTTTTAAGGACTACCTACACTAAAACCAACTGATATAGCAAAATGAAAAAAATCGCACTGGATAATGACATTGCAGGCTACAATGTCATGCTCATAAAAATAAAGAATAACAATTATTTTTATTTTAAAAAATTTATTGAATTTTTACAATTTTTATTTTTAGTTTCAGCATTTAGTATAGTGTAGTCGTTAAAACGGAAACATGCAAAATATGAATTTAACAAGCCATTACGCGAAAACTATGAGAGATAAAATAATTTCCTAAGAGCCAAATTTATTCACATTTTGTGTCTAAAATAAGAAAAAAATATTTGACTGTACCAACCAGAATAACGTTACTCCGTTTCACGATAGAGTTGTAACATCCAACCACTCACCATGAAACAGAACTACAGATATGCACATAAGGCAATGAAAGAAACTGCTACAGATATCTTTCCACCGAAAATAACGTTCCTTACCCATCACAAAGGTTTATGAAAATATTTATGTAAAAGCGCTTATTTTCTTAGTTAGAAATTAGCGTAACGGTCTCTGTGGTTTTGATCTTCGTGGAGGTACCACGATTATGTGGAGGGGTTAATCGGTTAAGTCCAACTTTTGCTGCTGTTACATTCCGCAGTTGTTACATTTAAGCTTCATACACTCGAGTTTCGCATGTGGGAAACGTGCCGGACGATGGGGTTGGCCGACATGTTTTCTCTGTGATCTCCTTTTTCCCCCGCCCCCTCATTCCGGCGCTGCTCCATACTCACCTCTTGTCACCCCTTACCATGCGCTGAAGTCCTCAATGTTAAGTGCTGATCAATATATCTCTCTCACTCGCTCATTCATAAACTCGATAATGTTCAGTGGCCCGCTTCATTGCATGTTTTCCATTTTGCGTGAAAATAAAATTCAACTCATGATTTACTGTTTACGAACACCGAATAAATCAGGTGATTCTCAAATGACTTTTAAGCCAGGTAGATTTTATTTCGTCACCCTTACCCATAAATACACTTTACAGTCCTATAAAACTGGAGGATAGAAAACCAAGATACGAAAATATACTTTGGTCTGAGATGCACAACTTACCTACGTTAAAAAAAGCAACCATTCCTGTGATTAATTTTCCAAAACGCAGAGACTAAACTTCAACACTGGCAACACAACAATGTCTCATAACTTATCACAGCTAAAGGAAAAAAGTACGCCTTTCGGAAAACATTTTTGCACCAAGTTTTTTAAATGTCTTGCGTGCACAAGCCCTCCGTAAATTTGAAATTGGCACAAAAAGGGCCGAAATACTCAGGTGGTCACATTTAAAAAAAAAACTGCCAAAACATTTGCAACAACAATTTTATCTCAGATCCTAAACTCTTCAAAAAGAAAGCGAAGGACTTTTTTGCCGAACATGCTATTTGCTCAGTAGAAGAGTACTTAGATCACAAACATTAAATCACATACTTACTTATAAAACGCAGTGCATATGATGTGCCTCTCTCGATATTTTTTTGTTTACAGACAAATGAGGACATGGTCGAACCAACGGCGACTGAACATTTATTCAAGCAAGGAATGAAGATAATTAAATTTTATCGTTGTACACAAATGTATAACTTTATATTATATAATTTATATGACTTGTTCAATGTCTTGGTACCGTTATGTACGGAAAAAATAGATCATGCCGACGTAATAAAATCAACGAACAGGCACCCGTGTTGTTCTTCATCGTGGTCAAAGACTGGATGTTTTTAGCTCTCAAAATCTTGGGGTTTTACCTTATAATCACCGACGTTTGGCCCAGTCAAATAAGTTACGTCTCATATGTGCGCATGAAGGTACTGAAACGAAAGTAAGTTATGCCAAACTATTATCGTGAAAGCTAACAGGCTCTTAGTTAAAATACTGCGCAAAAATACATTATAGGGAATATACACTGTGAACACTTAACTCCATCCCAATAAGCTTAAGACCATGCTACCTTGTATATACTGTTTTTTTAAACAATCATTATTTTAAACTTAAGGGCCCTGCCTTCCTCAGAGCTTGGCGGAAGCAAGGATGGGGTTTTACACACTTCGGTATGGTTCAGTCACGTTTTGTGATATCGCTTCCGGACAAAACCATTTTCTACATCGAGATAAGGGAAAAAATTGCTAAATGAATAAAATTACTGAAAAAAAAATGTGTACAGCCCTTTGCGAGCGTTTTAAGTGTGTAAAAATTATTCTTTGCTCACAGTTTACAGGGTATTGAAAAAACTGCCGAGATGAAGAAAGTCAGTGGTGACGTATACGAAGCTTCAACACGTACTGAATGGCATCGAGAATAATTTAACACGTTAAATCCTATGTTTGCTCCCGACGTGGTTCTGAGGCAGGCATCGCCCTTAACCGTACTAGATATCACAAATCTGTTCGACAGTTTTGTTTAAAATTATGTATTTTTCTGTGGCAGTTAATTTTTTTTTCAAGACAAGAAATTATACGGTTTCAACTAATGAGTTAATTTACGAAACATTTCCTTAATTACGTATTTAACTAAAACACAATATTGACCGTCTTGAAAAAATTAGGCAACATGGTAAAACCATTGTAATCATAACTTACAAACAGTTATTTTTATATGTGATCTCGTTTAGGCTTTAAAAAATATTATCATGAAAACAGTTGGAACAGAGAACCTTCAAACTAATTTTGTCATTTTTTCAGATACTGTCCAATCTACTATCGAATAGTTTATCTTCCTCAGCATTTCTGCACTGGCGTGATGTGCGCAAATTCTCGGGTAATATTTACAGACTAAACCATGCTTGTAAACATTCAGAAATGTTACCAATAAATTGACAATGTAGACGTACTCGACCAATCACCTTAGTTACACAACCACACAATCATCGTACTCGAATTTTAAGCGGAACATTTCCTGGAGAAAGACAACAATGAGGCTACTTCAAAATACATGCATTTCAAGCCAAAACTTTTATTTGATAAAATTCTTTAGTATGTAAGGGAATTTTAAAGCATGAACCTACGCGTTAGGGGGTATAAAACAATGGACTTCCTTCAATTTTGTAAGGCAAGCAAAATGTTAAATGAGTGGTAGGGTAACCATTAAAATGGGGGTGTTAATTGATGATTTTTCCCGAGTAAGCTAAACAGAAAAAAATATTTTCCGGCAACTACAAGACCATAAGTCTCTATAAATAAATTTTGTTAACACCACTAAACTGTTGTGGACGCCACAAAATTATTTTGTGATAGTTGTAAAATAATTTTTCAGGGAAGACTTTCTACAAAAATTTTTATTTCATAGTACCGTGAAGTTAGAATATATATTTTAGCATTCTTTCTTTCTATTTTGGTTTAGTTCAGACACTCGGGGAATAAAACAAATAAACTACAGTTCACAGTTTTATTCTAATAAAATGAATATTTCAGACATAAACTAGGTTATTGAAATTACTAATAACCGAGACACACACAGCCAATTTTTAAGTATCGAGAATTTAGGTGAGAGTAGCGAATAAGTATTCATACACTGTGACATGAATCACTTTTCTACTGCGTATCTCACGGTTCGAGATACTGCACTCGTTTCACGCGTGGGTCTTTTAGGGCCCTTGTGGATTTATGCCGACACTTTACAGAATACATAAAATATTTTTTTAAAAATGGTGACGCCTATCTCATTGCTCAGTTTATGTGGTGCTGTCTGCTTCTCCCCACTCTTTTCGTTCTCTCTCTTTCTACTTGTCTATCTCTCTCTCTCACTCACACACTACGAGCGTAGATAAAATTACTAAACCAACATCACCAGCTGGCTGGATTCTGACCGTGTACAAGATAATGTCGTAGAGACAATTGGCGGGATAGAAGTAACATTTGTCGCTGACTTGTTAAGTTTGTTGAGTGGCCTTCAACCAACAGCTAGTGGTCTGTAGGTAATTAAGCCATTCTAATTAATTACTCTGCTGACAGGCATGCGGGTAGAAGTGTATTAGTGTAACATTACAATCACGTCAGTGAAGTACAATTATAAACTTTCTTGAGCTTGTTTACAACACCATGCCACGACGCACGCGTAAGCACAAAACAAATGCCTGCTATTTGTAAAAGTTCATGGTCAAATAGAAATCGGCTTTTAAAATAGTTATTATTTGTGTCTACATGCTGTGGTTTTAAATACGAGACAATTTACGTGTGCACTAATGCAAGTTGCAATTTTTTTAAGAAAACGCTTTTGCTGTTAAAAGAGCAATTTCTTCTTTGTAGAATCACATTAGCTAGACTTAGATGGTCAGTAAGGCATGTTTCGTCATAAAATTAGTCAATTCTATCTTTTAGGTAGTATAAATCAATACCAAGCTAGAGAAGTGAAAACTATAATTATTTAAATAAAACAGCGGTCATTTATAGGCCGCTGTAGATATGTGCTGTTCTGACAGGCAAGGTCTGAACCTAAACCCAGGCTTACGTGTACATAAAACAGTAAATTAAATTATACTTGCTATTTTATTCTGTAAGAGTAGTATGATTTGGTTCCTTCTGGGACATGGAGCCGGTGTGAGGAGCCCGACCGAGTGAGGAGCCCCTCCGCCATGTTGTGACGTCACAGCCCCGGCCGCCATGTTGGATGACCTTGACCTTTAACCTTGACCCTGACCTTGACCTTGAGTGTCATATTACCAAAATTTTCCAAAAATTCAAAAATTTCAAAAAAATT